>MU746612.1:0-12382 GCA_026770625.1 Nicotiana glauca
CCGAGGTCTATGTGACCATCTTTTCTCGGACAAACCACCACTCCCAGAAAGGCCACCATAAAGGCTAATCCTCGTTGAGCCTCCCTTTTGTCTTTATTTTCGGCATGTGTCAAGCCGGTGTTGAGCTCCTCAAAACCTTTTGGGCTACCATACCGGTGATATAGGAAATGCAATGTACAACACCCTTCCACCAGATGCGGGTCCTGAATATCCCGGCTAATGTTTAACAAATCCAAAAACCTATGAAGGGTTACCGGTCGTGGTGCCAGTGGGTATCTGCCTCGTAGGTTCCCGTTGAGGCCCTCATATCCCGCGATCTCCTCTAATGTAGGTGTGAGTTCAAAGTCTGAAAACCCGAATACGTTACGGGTCGGGTCGGGTCCCAAAATGGTATTAGTGCCTCAATGATATCTTTCCTCGGTTTGATGTTTAGTAGATCAACTAGACCGCCCAAAATTTTAATCACGGTATCTCTGCTTCCTTTTCCTAGATCGTGCCACCACATATGAAGTTTCAAGGGGATCTCACTCAGGACTGAGAAGGTCTCGATGTTACTTGAAGTCATCCTGCATGTTTATTAAAAAGGGGAATTTTAATGACTGTCTATTTTTGCAAAATTCTTTATTTAATCAAACAAGGATTTGGTTTTACGAATACGGTCTTTCAGCACTTCTGAGGGGAAGATTTTAAGGTTGTGCCCGCAAACCATTTAAAAATGACTCAGGGTGGCTATTCTTGCAAAAACAACCTTCCGACGCACTTTTGGGGACATTCGGCTTATTTTAACAAGAATGGCGTCACCCGACTTTATTTATAACAAAAATTAAAATTTTGACATTTTTGGCTATTTTTTGCAAAAGGGTGGTTGGACCCGATGAGGGTTGCCTACGTATCTCACATCCGGTGAGAATCAAACCAGCGTAATTCGGGCCGATTGGCCAAAATCAAAACTATTTTTGAACAAAAATTTTCTTTCTATATTTTTTTTCGAATATTTTCTCTTTTTTTTCCTATTTTTCAAAAATCCTGCAGCATTTCGGTACTATTTGGGCATTGGGTTTTTCAAAACAAATGGTCACTCTCACTTAGTTCTAACACTGCTTATTTGTTTTCAATTTTCTCTCATTATATACAAACCGGTCAACATGCAAAGCTAAGAAAATAAAATGCGCAAGTAGCCCGTAAGATGCATCAGGATGGTCAATTCACTTCAGGTCACCTGTCCTAGACGGACCCAACCCATGTGTTGAGTCCCCTAAGTCAAATTCACATGATGCAAACAAACGTTCCTAATAGGGATCCGGAATGAGTTTTAATTCTTCTAGGTTTAAGCCCTAGGTTTATTGGTTTAGACCTGGCTTATCCGAGCGGACAACTCGAGCCGAGGGGGAGGCAGCGTACCGGGGATACAGAAGCTCCGTCGGCTTTGTGAGCACGTGATTTTTTCCCTATATATGAGTTATTCCCAAAATTTCAAACAAAAATGATTTGCTTTTTATTTTTACAATTTTTATGAATTTTGTATTAATTGTTTGCCTGTTATTTGTGCATGTTAAGTCATATAAAATACAAAAAAAAAATATGCATTTGCATTTAGAAATTTAATTTCACATTTTAAAGTATTAAGTAGGTATTAATTCATTTTAGAACAATTTAAAGAAAATTACAAAATAATAGTCTTAGGCCATTTTAATTGATAATTGTTGCATTTTTTGATTTTTAAATAATATTAGAAGTTAATTAGGTTTTGCTTTAGTTTTACAAAAAAAAAAAAACAGAAAAAATAATATGCAAAGTAAAAATATATAAAATACAAAAAGATGAAAAATAATAATACAAAAAGTCTATACAAAAAAGCAAATAAAGAGAATGAACTAAAGAATTTTTCAGCCCAAATTTTTTGCCCAGGTTGGCCCAAACACCCCTCAAGCCCCAAGCCCAATAACACCCAAACCCGGTCTGCCATATCCATTAGCACAAAACGGTGTAGTTTTAGTATTAAACTGCGTCGTTTTGTCTGTCACCATGCTTAAACGACCAAATTTCCTTACCCTATTCATATCATTGTTATATCAAATAGATAAAACCTAGTTCTCTCAAAATCAACCGCCAGCCCCGCCACAGACTACATTCCGCCGCCCGCCGGAATTCGCTTACGGTGGCGGCGGGACTCCGTTGCCGACCAAACCTTTACCAAAATATCCTCTTCTCCTCTTCTATTCAAAACCTTAACCCTTCTCCCCTGAAACCCATTGGAACCTTCCAAATATGCAGAACCCTAGCACCGCCTACGGCGGCGCCGCCACCCAAAATGCCACCAAACTCACACCTTGGTACCATTTTGGTACCCCCATTACAAATATATCAGCATCTCCCATGGAATCCTGTTGGAATTTGTCAAATAGCCGTCTCTGCCGCTAATTGGTCAAGTTTCATCACCAATCTTGATTTACTGGTTTGAGTCCGACAAATAGGTATTTTTCTCTGTTTTGCATGCTTTGTTTGTATTTCCTCTTCTCTTCTTTCTTCTCATCTTCTGTATTTCCCCGTTTCTGTATAGTCTATTCATATGGCCTCTTCTGCATACTCTCTTTCCATCCCTCTGTTTTCTTGGTTGATTTTATTTGTGGTGTAGTATAGATTAGGGTTATTAGAACAGTTTAGGTTATATTTGATTTGAGTATTAATTAGCAGGCCTGTTTTCTTCTTTCTTTTGATTTCTAATTTCATTTAATTTGTTTAGCCTTAATCAGTAAATTCAAAATCTATTTTTAGCATTAGGGTTTTATTTTAACTTTGTTTGGTAGACTCGCTTTGATTCTGGCTGGATTTCACCATGTTGAATTCTTATAGATTAGTAATAATTAGATAGTTTTAATTTCATTGTCAATTTGGCCTTCAAATTTATTTTGTTCTGGTTTTAATTGATATTTGTTTAAATTCCAAAAAAATTGATAGGATTAATTAGCTTAATTGAAGATTATGATATAATTAGAATGTTTTGTTTTAGATTACTACCTAGCTTTAATAAAATAGGTTCAGGATAAGGATGGTTATAGCTGATGAAGTAAAACAGTAATTCTAAAAATAAAATAGGGGCACTTTTGGAATATCATAAGTTTGGTAGTAATATTAGGGAACCTTAGGGGTAGTTTGGGCATAGGAAAAGGTTATTCTAATCAGAATTAGTAAATAATGAAGTGAAGTGAGGGTAGAATAGGAATTTCAAAGGAATATGAACATAATAGATACAACTAGAACCTTCTAGAATGGGTTTTAGTGTAAGTTTTAATAAAAAGGTGTAGTGAGTTGTTTAACAAGTCAGAAAAAAGGGGACTAATATGAAAATACTAAAAATTGAATTTCCCTCCAATTTTAATTCTATAAATAGACAGTAATTCTGCCTTAAAAAAGAAGTTTGAGCACCCCAAAAAATTCTCAAAAATATCTGATAAGCTCCAGATCTGAAATTAAGATTTTCATATCCAAATCTTCTTACCCTAGATCTGAATTCATTTCAAAAATCCAAAAACAAGTGAAAAATTAGTAGAAAACTAAAAAGAATCATTGTTTTATTAGAAAAATCAGTACAAATTAGATTATATGAATACTGTTTCTGGTTGTTGTAATTCTGATTGATGATTGAGGGGATTTGACTTCTTTAAAATCCTGTTGCTGTTGGAATCGAGCTGTTGATGTGCTTTTGCTGTTGTTTTTTTGGATGATTTTCCAATAAAAACTGCTGACTTTCTTCTTCTTCTTCTTCTTCTTCTGAATTTCACATCTCAGGTACACGATTGTATTTCTCAAGTTTTGAGTGAATGAAGTTCATCTCTGCTATCTGCTTATTGAATTTATTAGTTTAAATTGTAGTTGATCTAAAATTCATTACAAAGAAAAAATGTATAAGAAGGACTGTGTGAACTTTGTATACAGCTATTAAATAGGTTTATACACAATTTGGTTTCCTGTTAAGTTGATAGAGCAGTTATTACGTTTTCTGTCAATTTTTTCTATTGTAAAGCTATACTCGAACTATTTAGAAAAGAGATGAAGCAGTTAGTAGTATTTTATTTTACATCAATAGGATTGTGCTTAATTAGGTTTATTCTATAACGCATTAATGCAAATGTATTACTCTTGTTGATTTGTTTTTTTTGTTATCATAACCATTAGAATTAGAAGAAAGTAACAACAATACCTAATTCATTCTGCTGTAATAATTAATTTCAAAGTTGTTAATTGATAATCACTAGTCGCTCCAAGAGAAATAATAATAATAATAAATGGAAATATCATAACGTTTGGATTTGTTAGAATTAGAATTGTACAATCACGAGCAAGCTGAAATCACGTTCGTCCAGTAATTGCAAATGAGCTAGTTCAAATTGTTGTTCAGTTTTCTGAATTCAATCAATCATATAAAAATAGAATTGGTTAATTGTTGATAATTAAATCTGATATGGCTTCATGAATTGGATGTTTTATTACTCTACTGGGCCAAGCTAGAAGCCCAAAAATGATGTTGAACCTGAAATGAGAATCAAACTGACAATTGAAATATAGGGAATCCATAAATGGCTTAAAAATGGGCTGTCATTTTTATCTGTAAATTGGGTTGGATATAAAAAGTGGCCCAAAAGCATTTTTATGCTAAAAATACATTAGTAACAATGGAAATTAATTCATCAATATGAAATCAAGTTTGAATTAAGTAGCGGGTTCAAGCTAAAAGGTTTTTATCCTTTTATTTGAATTCGGAATTGAATTCGAAACTCGAATTTATATTTCATGAATTAATTGACCTTAGAGACAAAACAAAAAATTATAAAATCTAGATACTTTAGTTTGGTCTTAATAAATAAAATGAGACGAGCCTCGCCAAATCAAAATACACAATTGCGGGGCCCTCAATAATTGTTTAATAAAAATACTTAGAAATTCGGGACGGGCCGTTTAACAAATTTCACGGCCTTCCCAAAAGATAACAACTCGTTAGTCGCTTTAGGCACGTTTTAATTAAATTACTTTCCTAAGTATGGGTGCACATTTATGTGACCCAAATCCAAATCTCAACGAAGTCGAAATGTGTCAAAATCCACGGGCGCACTGGTGCGGCGTGGTTCGAAATACATTTTCACAACGTTGTAATTCTTGTAAAATAAATAATAAATACAATAAAAGCGGGTTATTAATAAAAGGCACATAAAAATAGAACATGTATGGAAATCAGATAAAATCAAATACGACAGTTGAGCAACCATGCTAGAACCACGGAATCTAGGAATGCCAAACACATTCTCCCGGGTTAACAGAATTCCTTATCCGGATTTTTGGTTCGCGGACTGTTAACAGAGTCATATTTTCCTCGGTTCGGGATTCAATCGGTGACTTGGGACACTATTAATCTCCCAAGTGGCGACTCTGAATAAGTAATAATAAATCTCGTTCCGGCTGTCCTTTAATTGGAAAAACTCCTTTATTATACCCTTCGCGAGGTGTATAAAATCGTAAAAAGGAGGTGTGACAGCTCTGGTGACTATACTGGGGATAAGAAACCCAGAACTTCGGTTTAGGGTTTAAGAGTTCGAGCTCGAAAAAATTGATGTATTTTTTTATATCTGATTTCCTTACATGTTCATGATTAATGTGCTAAATGTTTACCGCTTTGATATTATTTGAATTGTATATAAACTGTGCCGAAAACCCTTCTTTTCTCACCTCCGGGGATGTGCTTACTAGTTGAGACTCCCTATTCTGTTACTGTCAATACCCTGAAATAAGAAAGAGGCCGGACAAGTTACTAAGCTGGATGGCCTTTTGGATCCCGGTACGTAGCCCCTTCCTCGACCCGAGTTGTCCGCTCGGGTACACAGTCTAAAACATATAACCAGGTTTTGAACTTAGAATAGGGACGTTTATTTGCATCACATATGACTTAGGGGACTCAACACAGGGGTTGGGTCCGTCTAGGACAGGTATCCGGATATGAAATGACCACCATGCATTTTACGTGTTGCATTTATTTGTCTCGGGCCATCATGTTGATCGGTTAAAAAAAAGGAGAAAAAGAAATTTTTTGTGAAATTGAGAAAAAGAGAAAATAATTGTTTAAGTTTAGAAAAATCGATACCCAAATACTGTTGAAACTCTGCCGAAATTTTGTAAAAAAAAAGGGTTGAAAAATAGAAAGGTTTCGATTTTTAATAATTCGTTTTAAACTAAAGCAAAGGAAAATAAAAAAAAGAGTTTTTTGAGGTTATTGAAAATAAATAAAAATTGTTATTTTGTCTTGTTTTCAAAAATTAAAAAGATATATAGTTTGTTTTGCCAATAAAAATGGAAATGAAAATTTTGCTTTCACAAATAGTTTGGTTATTTGATTTTTGCCAAACATTAGAAATAAAAAATGGTTTGTTTTAAAATAGTTTGACCGAACTACGCTGGTTTGATTCTCGCCACGGTGTGATACGTAGGCAACCCATGACGGGTCCAACCATACTTTTTTACGAAAATAGCCAAAAAATATCAAAGTTTTGATTTTGTTATAAATAAGTCGGGTGATGCTATTTTGTTTAAAACAAGCCGAATGTCCCTCAAAAGGACGCTGGAAGGCCGTTTTTGCAAGAATAGCCACTTTGAGTCAATTTAAATAATTTGCGGGCACAACCTTGAAATATCCCTTGCGGAAATACTGAAAGGCCGAATCCGCAAAATCAAGTTTGGGTCGTCAATCAACTTTACAAAAAATAACCACTTTGTCAAATAAGCCATTACATGGCCGGTTTTTGCTAAAATAGCCACAATTGACATTAAAATCTTGTCAGTCTTGTGTTGGCCTGTGGCGATGCCGAGTGATGCCCCATGGGCCCCAGGATGAGAAATTTTGAGTTTGTAGCTTCTTAAACGAAATTTTTCAAAAATAGACACTTTGTCAGAATAAGTCATTACATGACCAGTTGTGGTTAAGAATAGTCTCAATTGACATTGAAACCTTCTCAGTCTTGCGGAAGCCTGTGGCGATGCCGAGAGATGCCCCACGGGCCCCAGGATGTGAAGTTTTGATGTACTCTAGATCTAGTGTTAATCATCAAGTTTGTAGTTGGAGTCTACTTCTGTAGTTTCCCGTCAACAAAAACAATTTGAAACAAAAAGAAAAACAAAATTTTGCATTAAGTTGCAAGAACTACGCTCGGTCTGATTCATGCGGGGTCATGATACGTAGGCAATCCATATGGGATTCGACCATAACTAAAAAAGAAAAGAAAAAAAACACATAAAGGCAAAAAGAAAAGAAAATAGCGGAAAACAAAGAAAGAAAAAAAAATCAATGCCTTAACGCTAACATGGTGGTTTCATGTTGTCATTCCAGAAAGGTGGTTGGTTTGTGGTTTCCAAAGTGGTAATTCTTCTCGACAACAAAAGGCAATGGTAAACAACAATAGAATTGATGTGGTTAGTACCGATACCCGACAACAAGTGGATGAACGGGATAATGGGTTAAGTGAAGAGGTGCGGATGTTGAGACAACACATGGCAGATATGTATCAAACCTGGATAACTGGAAAGGCACCACCCCCGCCACCACCAATGTCTCCTGTCATATCCACTACCCCGAACAATAAATATGGGAAGATCCCTCAAGATGAACTTCATAATGGAAATGAAAAGGTCACACGAAAAGTAGGGCGAGATGAAATAGCCATAAAGCCGAAAGAACAATCCTTAAAGAACATACAAGGAATGGGAGATCATGGTAACATATCTTACAAAGAATCGTCTGTATCCATTGATGTTCGTCTGCCCACATGATTCAAAGTACCAAATTTTAACTTGTACGATGGGAATGGAGATCCAGTAACTCACCTGAGGGTTTATTATGATGAAATGAGAGGTGTCGGCAATAAAAATGATTTGTTGATAACATACTTCAATAAGAGCTTGACTGGGGAAGCTTTAGAATGGTATAATCGTCACGATGTTGGCAAATGGCCTACATTAGGTGACATGGCTCAGGATTTTGTGCGACATTTTCAGTACAATACAGACATTGCCCCAAATTGCTCCTCTTTATCTCAGATTGAAAAGAAACCCAAGGAGAGCTTTAAGGATTTATGGCTGAAGTGGCACGAGCAGGTTGCTCGGGATGATCCTGCCATTGATAGAAAAGATGTTGCTGAGTCCCATCAACAACAAGGTCCGATAATTGTTCTTGCCAAACCTGTTCAACCTCAAAACCAACCTCAAACCCATCCACTGGAAAACACCCGATCTTTTGTCCAACCATCAGGTCATAGCCTCCGCCAACAACAAGGTCCGGTGGTCGTTCTTGCTAAACGCTCCCAACCACAATACCGACCCCGTGAACGGCCCCAAATTCCATAGAAGCCACTCCATCTACTAAGTAACACCCGACCATTTGTCCCACTACCAAGTCACTCCCAAAAGCAGGCACCAATAGCCCGAAGCTCTCGTGTACAGCACTTTCAAGCACTCAACGATACTGGAAAACTGAGGCATGGAGAGAAATAAAGGCAAAGGAATAATTTTACGCCCATTGGCGAATCCTACACAAGCTTGTTTGAAAAGTTAAAACGAGTTGGTCTGATTAAGCCACTCCTTGGATATACTCCAGACCCAAAGGCGAAAGGGTTTGATCCTACTGTTCGATGCATATATCACTCTAATGTCCAGGGGCATAGCATTGAAGACTGTCGTTCTTTGAAAAGAGAAATAGAAAGAATGATCCAAGAAGGGGTAATTGAGGTCAGTAACAATGGCAAGGAGCCTGTAATTTATCTTGGGAACTTGTTGATCAAAGTCAATAATAGTTTTGGCAATATTAATGTGAAACTCAGTGGCTAAGATGCTGGTCGTGACAATTGGGGAAGGCGCTCCATCTCTCAGTCACCTAGAGTGGAGTTTTGGTGGTTTATTTTGGTTTCATTTCTGTTGTTCGGGTTATTTCAGGGTTGTAGTCCGGATACTATCTTGGTATTCAAACCCTTCTATATTTCCACTTTGCTTTGTTTAGTGGCGTCTAGGTTTGTAATTCTAGTCTAGTCTGTTCATTTTGTTGTTTCAACCCATCAGTTTAATACAATTCTCTGTTTCCTGACATTTCTATTCACTCCCTTTATAATCATTTTACAATTCTTTTCATGCTGATTTTAGTGACATGTCATGCACATAATTCTCGGCCTGGTTTAAAAGTCAGTTTAGCAATGAAATAATGTTGAAAATGTAAAAGTACTCGGAAGAAATAAAAGCATACTGGAATACTTTGAAGCCTGAATCAAGTGAAACTGGGGAAAATAGAACATAAAGAAATACTGTGGAAATGCATCATGCCTCATCGGTTTAAAGCCAAAGGCAAGAATGCCCCAAGTCTAAATGGATCATTCGTGGTACCGAGATTGTTGTCCAATGATGTTAGGAATCGTCAAATACAGAAGGCAAATATGTGAATCAATCAAAAGGTGTTTAACTGTGTAGTTGGTACTTGGTATGTTTTGAGGATTGGAATGACGAAGGCATTTTATTCGGCTACCCAAACACTTTATCCTTTGTTATCCCTTTGAGCCTTATTATATTTTCTTTCATATCCCTCTTTCGAAATCAACAAACAAAATTCAAGAATCGGATAGGGAAATAAGTGGAGAAACAAGAGAAAAACAGTGAAAAGAAGAAAAGAAAAGAAAAAAAGAAAAAAAATAAAAAAAAAAAGATAAGAAAAGAAAGAAAAGAAAAGAAAAAAAGAAAAAGAAAAGAAAGGAAAATAAGAAGAATGGAAGGAAAGAAACATCGCAACAATGAAGCGATTTTATGACCTGAACTACATTTGAGTTGATCCCGAAAGGGTACGTAGGCAGCCTCATTGAGGTTCAGTCACAACAGAAGAAAAATCCAAGAATGCCCCAAGAAGGAAACTGGGGCAGAAGTTATGTTTATTGCAAAAAGTATGATTCTAAAAGTTGTAATTTTGAACCCACGTTGAAATATTTTGAGCCTCTATACCCTTCTTTCTAGACCCATCCAAAAGCCACATTACGGTCCAAAGAAAGACCTTCTGATCAATCTTCAAGAAATGCCGGGTCAAGCGAGCAAAGGTGAATCACCTCAGGAGCAACACTCCAGTCCAAACAAAGGAAAATGAAGAATTAAAGAGTCATGATGATGAGAACCACCACGGTACCCCAAGATGAGAGAAATTAAAATGAGAGAGTCTTATTGGTGAAAACCTTCACGGGCACCGTAAGACGACAGTGAGTTGAGAGAAAAATCAAAATAAGAGAGGCTTGATGGTAAAAACCCTATGGGCACTACAAGTCAATTAAGGATTATGAACCAAGATCGGACAAAATGGAGTATTGAAGACCAGTTTCACGGCAAAAATTACAACAAGAGCTGAACATCAGATTTGCTATATAGAAAAGGCTGCAAGTGCATGTCAAGGTTGCTAGAGTCGGTATCCACATCCTATGGGTCATTACTTTATAGGTTTCTTGTTAGGAATCGTCTCTTTCCATTTTCCTTCACTCTATTCGTCCCACCTTGTTTTACTCTCTCTTCTTGAGCCTGTCGGGTCATAACAAGTAAAGAAATGACTTCAAAATTTACCACCAAGCTTTCCAATTGCACGAAATGAGATTTGGCCAGCACATCAAATTGTCATAAGTCAGGAAATAACGTCAGACATGATTGAGTTGCCAGCAGTCAATATGCTTTGGGAATCCTTGGGAAATACAAAGGCTTGGCGTACATCACTTCATGAATAACATAACAGAGGAAGAGCGAGGTTGAACAGATCAAAGGAATTTTCCGTAATATGATTGACATCAATGACAATCAAGATCTCCCAAAAAAGAAATCAAAGTTATCATGGCTAGCGATGGAGCAATAGACTTCAAGGGCAAGACTGGTGGTTTAAATCAAAAAGAGCAACATGTGCACTGAAGTTGGTAACAATTAAAATGCTTTGGGGTTTATATTAAACACAAAGGTTGGCAAGTGTCAATTCGGGAGCAATATAACAAATAGAAGTATGGGGTTCGAACGGAGGAGAGTCATATTTTGATAAAGGAAATGGACAGTCAAGGAACGATTGCGGTCTTCAAATGAAATCAATTATCATGACAAGTGAAGGAGCAAAGCCGGGGCCAGTGGTTAGGTCAAGAAAGAACAATATACACCTTGAGGGAGTGGCGATTGACATGCTTTGAAGATTCATTTGGAATACAGGGGTTTAGTATATATCTGTCACGACCCAAACCCCGATCGTGATGGCGCCTAACACATTGCTAGGCAAGCCCAACCATTACCCGTTAACCAATCCGATTATTAACTCAAAATTTCTAATTTAGGAAAAATATCCTGATTTCATAATAATGAAAAGAGTGCAAAAATCAGAACAACTGAAATAACAGCCCAACAAGATCTGGTGTCACAAGTCTGAGCCTCTAAACACCTGAATAATATCCTATACAACCAAGTCTAAAGCAGAAGTACAAGAGATAACGAGAAGGAGAGATCGGGTCCTGCGGACGCCGGCAGCTACCTCGATAACTCCGCAGTAAGCTGAAACAGCAGCAATATATATCAACTGCCCTCCTGGATCCCTGTATCTGCACACAAGGTGCAGGGAGTAGAGTGAGTACTCCAACTCAGTGAGTAATAGCAATAAATAATAACTGAAAGTAAGAAAACCTGTAAGAACACTAAACAGTTCTAAAAGTAACAGTACAGGTAAGAACATCTCTAAGGAGGAAAGTCCAGTATCAGTCTACTACTGTCCCACAATTTTCCAACACTGCTGCGGCGCGCAGCCCGATCCTTACTAATACTGCCGCGGCGTGCAGCCCGATCCAATATAGAACATATAGTGCTGCGGCGTGCAGCCCGATCCAACATAATAGATATAATGTTGCGGCGTACAGCTCGATCCAATATAAAAGTAACTACACTCACTGGGGGTGTGTGCAGACTCCGGAGGGGCTCCTTCAGCCCAAGCGCTATACTACTGCGGCGTGCAGTCCGATCCATATATATATATTATATATATAATACTGCGGCATGCAGTCCGACCCAATATATGTATATGTATATACTGCTGCGGTGTGCAGCCCGATCCGGTATATATCAAATACCTCGCTATGGGTCCTCGACCCCTCTCAGTCAATATAGACTTGGCCTCTCGGGCCCACTCAGCTAAAGCAGGGTATTCAACCCTAGGCATTTCTCATTTATAGTGCAATTTGCTAATACAGATTCATATTATGTTTTATAGTTAACTATACGACTGAGAGTATGTGTTCAACAGGTATAGGGGTCATTTAGCTCCACAGGCTTCCCTAAGGTTCTACAAATCGGCACAAGGCCCCAA
>MDKF010480038.1:0-25208 GCA_026770625.1 Nicotiana glauca
TTTGATAGTTCTTTCTAGTAAAATGGTATTTAGTTATACATACCAGTACAATTCAAATGTACTAACGTCCCTTTTTGCCGGGGGCGCTACATTCGTGTTATGATTGTAAGTGGCTCCATAGCGGATAGTGTCGATCGTGTGTAGCGGAGCATTTTTCTACTCGAAGTCTCGGTGAGCCCCCTTTTCTTCCATGGGGCTATATGGTGTATCTTTTGTTATTACAGCTTTCCACTTTTGAGGTATAGCCGGGGCCTTGTTGCCGGCATTGTTATGCTTATCTGTTGTATCCTTAGAGGCTCCACAAACACTAGTTTGGGTTATGTACGGGTGTTCGGGGAGTCCACTATCTATGTTGAAATCCTAAACTTGTGATCTCCATAAGCTGTAACTCTAATAGAATCCTTGAAGCTAGCTTATGTACGGTAAATCTTTGTGGTATGAAATGAACCAATGATGTAGTATGCACCATGTATTCTCGTCTAAATTAATGAAAGGCTTGGGTTCTGTATTCATATTAATTTGGGGCAGAAAGTGTTTGGTAAGGCTTGCTCAGTCGGGTTCACTTGATTGAGCGTCGGTCGCGCCTCCTGAGGTTGGGCGTGACAAAGAATTTCCTAATGAACACATTTTTTCATCAATTCTATTGTAACTCAACCACCGTGGTTCGCAGATATTGCTAACTACTTGGTTGGAAGATGGACACCCCAAGATCTCTCTTACCAGCAGAGAAAAAAGCTTATTTTTTATGCTAAGTATTATATATGGAATGAACCTTACTTGTTTAAAATTTGTACAGGTAATATCATCAGGAGGTGTGTACCCTAAGAAGAGATGACCAAAATTTTGTATCACTGCCATGATGGAGCAATTGGAGGTCATTATGCTACAAACCGTACGGCATTTGAAGTATTGGAGGCCGGATTTTTCTGGCCAACACTCTTTAAAGATGCCCGAGCATATGTTGCACAATGTGACATGTGTCAGAAAACAGGTAATATAAATAATAGAGATGAGATGCCATTACAGTCAATACAGGTATGTAAAATATTTGATGTTTGGATAATAGATTTCATGGGTCCTTTTCCTTCTTCTCATTCATTTGAATATATCCTTGTGGTTGTGGATTATGTATCAAGATGGTTTGAAGTCATCCCCACAAGAAAGAATGATGCTCATACAGTGTGTAATTTTTTTAGACAAAATATTTTTACTAGATTTGGCACACCTTGAGTTATCATTAGTGATCAAGGAACTTATTTCATAAATAGGCAATTTTCTGCTTTGCTATCAAAATATGGTGTGACTCACAAATCTGGAACACCATATCATGCTCAAACACAGGGGCAAGTTGAGGTTTCCAACCGCGAGTTAAAAAGAATTCTTGAAAAAAATGGTTGGAATTTCAAGAAAAGACTGATCTTTAAAATTAGATGATGCATTATGGGCATACTCAACGGCGTTTAAAACGCCAATTGGAACATCCACATATAAATTAGTCTTTGGAAAGGCTTGCCATTTTCCAGTTGAATTAGAACACAACGCTTTTTGAGCACTGAAAGCCTTAAACTTTGAATTAACCTCTGCTGGTAAAAAGAGATTTTTCCAGGTTAATGAATTAGAATAACTGAAGTTGGAAGCTTATGTAAATACCAGAATATTCAAAGAAAAAATAAAAATATGGCATGACAATTTGATCCAACAAAAAAGTTTTAAAATTGGAGATCAAGTACTTCTTTACAATAGCAGGCTGAGGCTATTTCCAGAAAAATTAAAATCCAAATGGACAGCTCCTTATAATGTTACAGATGTTACTCCATATGGGGCAATTGAAATTCAACATATCAATGGAGGAGACAAATTTAAGGTGAATGGTCAGAGTATAAAGTTGTATTTTGGAGGACATTTTGAGCAACAACCATCGGTAACCTTGATAGCCTAAACATTCCGCTGTTAATAAGTCGATCTGACGACATTAAACTTAAAACTATAATTTCTTTACCCGTAGCCATTGAGGGTGAAGCAATGGAACCTCATAAGCCCAATATAATTTATACGAATAAATGCTTAACCAATGGATCTGGTTAATGTCCGAATTATTGTACAACCAGGACATCCCATGAAGGCCGCTACAAAAATAGAGCCATCTATACAGGAGTAATTCCATGGTGGTCGGTATGCCTAAGTCACTGGTTGGTTAACCATCTGATTGTGTAAATTACTTATTGGCTCGGGTAATTTTCTGATTTATATCAAAACCAGGACCCCATGATTGTTAAGGTGTTAAATTAGTCCAGTCTATTACACATAGAATATGTGTAGTTACAGTTTCTTTCAAGCTTTCTTCTGTGACTGTAAATTTGAAAGTTAAAAAGATTTTTGTTTTTTAAAGTTCTTTAGTACTTTATGTATTTATAAAAAAAACAAAAAAAAGTTTTTAATTTTCGTAAATAAAGTAATACTTATATATAATTCTCTTTCATGGATTATTATTTTACTGTGCGTATTAAATTTACAAAATAAGATCTCTTTATTTTCTAAATATTAGCTCTTTTCTTCTTGTATCACATCACTTCCAAGTTTATTATTTCAATTTTGTGAAAGAAAGGATTTGCATCTTCAACTCAAGAAGTCATTGGAATTGAGAAGAGTTATGAACATCAACAGGTAGATTCACTAATTCTTTATTAGAACTTGCTCAGAATGTTTGTCAAGGCAAAATAATAGTTGACACTAATTTCTTAAAAATGATTTAGGCTTTCTTTGATTTCTTCTTTTTGGCGTGAAAATGCAACCAAAACAAAAAAATGTATCCCCAGTACCCAGCTTTGAAGCCTTTAAACCATTCTTTCTTGTTACACCACAATCTGAACCAGAAAATTATAGGTACCTTTGTATATGTAATTAATTCTTCCTAATTATTTCTCTTCAGCTGAAAGTTCAAAGATGGAGCTTATTAAAAAAAATGGGAGGAGAAAAGCAAAGAAGCAGTATACATATAGATTCTTTATATATAGATAAAACTCTATTGTACAGAAAGTATTCTTAAAAAAATGAAGAAGAGGAAATTGCTTCAAATTTCAGAATATACATTGCTTTAATAGCTACAAAAAAAAGTTACTATAAATATTCCTGTTATCCTACCAGCCTGAAGCCTAACATTACAAACCGAAAAAGCCCTAAAAGATTTCAGCAAAATAGTGTTTAAACTACATTAGTGGCGATTTACATAATGAGCAAGCCTATGGATAAAGAAGTACAATTGTTATTGATGGTGGCCATAAAGTTATCAATTCTTAAGAGTCATAGGGAGATGAAATGCAAGTTCTTGCCAAACAAAGATAGAATCATAAGAAAGGTAAATGTTTTGTGAGGTTGAAAAGGTTAATTAGTTTTAGAAAATGAGAAAATTCTTATCTTGAATAAATTTTCTCTCCACAAGGCAAACAATGATTTTTGAAGAGAGTTGTTCAAAATAAATAAATTAATTAATTAATTAAAAAAATATTTTTTTCCTCGTGGACGAGTAAAAGTTCAAGTATGGAGGAATTTAATGAATATAAATTATTCATGTATTTTCATACGTATAAATAAGGATTTTTAAATAAACCATGAATAAATATATTCGATTCTCCTATATTTTCTAACAAGTTCTGCAGAGGAAAGTTGAATTGAGGAAAGAGTACTACAAGCAAAACAAAGAGGAAAAAGAGCAATGCACATGGTAAACAAGAGTGAATCAAATTTTGAAGTCACAACATGAAATCTTGAAGTTACAACATCAACTTTTGAAGTCAACACTTCAAGACTTAAAGTTGCAACATCATCTCACATTTGCTACACATTTTCTATAAATAGACACTCATAATGTATTGTGAAGAAGTGGTCTTACGGGAGAAAACTAATATATGGTCTCTCTCTTTGTTTCAGTATTTTCAACTAGTTGTCTTTGTTTTAGAAGAATAACTTTCGTTCACAAGTTTTTTGTTCTAAATTAGTTTTTATTACTTAGTAATGGAGTAACTTCTTTTGTTGGGATAGTTGATGAAGCTTGATCTATATATATATATAATACTATCTTAGTTTAATAGATCTTTGGCTTGAAACTTTCTTTTTATATTTTGTATTGTACCGTAATAATAGTTTTAATTAATCATTATTATCACTTCTACATAATTTTTATCTCTAAGTTATTTTTATACTGATTTTGTAATTCTCATGAAGCAAAATCGATGTATAATAACCAATGGATAAAATAGTAGAGTGGGAGTAATTTTTAGTAAACTATTATTCCAAGTTCGTAATCTTGCTTGCCTCAATATTAATTCTCACAGAAGAATTGTTGTAGGCAATATTATTAATTTTTGTTAGTAAAAATATTCTCACGAAGTTTTTACTACCTCTTACCACAATTCAAGCAAGAAAAATATTTCAGTCTAATCGCCACTAGTTTTAACTCAATTAATCACAGAACCTCACGGAGTGTTATTAATTGACTATTTCATAATGAGCTAAATATTATTGTATTGGCAATAAGAAATTATTCCTTAGAGAAATACATATAAAAATTGAGATTTTATTGTAATATATTATCAAGTGAATTAAACGATTCCCAACTCTTTTAAATTATAAATTTTTCACAAGTTCTTGATTTTATTTAAGTAATTAACAAGTTCTAAACTTCACTCGCTTTTCATCAAATTGATTCTCTCAAATAGTAGTTGAAATATTAAAAGTCTGCAGCATAGATGTTCCAATCTCTGTGGGACAATATCATAAACTATACTAGAATTTGACAAAGCACGAGCAGGAAAATCCTGTACAAATTGGCCTCATCACTAACTCAGAGCAACTCCTGCAAAGCATAAAAACCTCAATTAGAGCATTTTGTTATCATTTAGTACTTAAAACATCAATAAAGTATGGTTAATTTAGAGCATAAATACAATCTACATCGCATAATATAGGCTACTATCAACACCCCATACTTAAACCATTGCTCGTCCTCAAGCAATCAAACTACACTTTTTTATAGACATGACCTTTTGAAACAATTCTCCTGACTCATCACACCAAGAGTATTTAAAATAGACTAAGCACAAAAGCGTAACATCTTCACCTCAAGATTTGACTCACAAGTACCACGCATTATTCACAACTCACCCACTTACTCTACCATAGAGATCACTGACATTACCTTTCCTTCATGAATTAAGTGTCTTCACACAACAAAAGAGAGTAGTTCCACACAATAAATTTTAAGAACACTTAGGAACTAAAGATAGAAAGAATTCACTCACTCTCAGAAATAACATTCATATGACACAAAAGATTCACCATACACTTGCTCGTAGTGTACTACTCCACTAATCGAGCTCATTCAGTCTGTGATCAACTAGGACTTTATTTGTATCACGATCCCAGTTCGCCCTCCGTGAACGGTCGTGACGGCACCTAGTCTCTACGTCTAGGTAAGCCTAACAAGTGCGGAAAATAAATTGAAACTTGCGGAAATATAAATCTAAAACCAAGAATAACAAAAAAATGGAGCAGGATATAAAATGTCGCTCGGCATATACAACACAATATCTCAAACTTCTACATCACTATCCCAAACCCCGAAAACTCATTGGAACACAAGATAGAAGAATAAAGTAAAGTGCTCTAATCTCCACAATGTCTACATCAACAGTATGATAGAAGGGCTAACACTACAAGATAGAATAAAGAAGGAGACTCTTCGGTCTGCGGACACGACAGATGTACCTCGAAGTCTCCAAAAGCTCTTCCGGCCTTAAAGATGGTAAGCATGTGTAGAGGTACCTGGATCTGCACATGAAAAACATGCGCAGAAAGGGCATTAGTACACCACAGCGGTACTCAGTAAGTGCCAAGCCTAACCTCGGTCGGGTAGTGACGAGGAATGGCAGGGCCCTACTGAGGTAGCTAATGACAAAATGACAGGAAACAAAAATAGTATAATGGAGAATCTACAGTGAGAGTCTATACAGGATAAAAGAATACGATAACGGAAAAAAAAATAAAGGCATAACACAAGGAAATACCGCTCACAACAAGGATAATAACCGGGGATCTCTTGGTATCCCGAGTATCTCTTGGTATCCTCAATTCATATGCCAAGGATATCTTGGTATCCCCATGATATCTTAGTATCCTCAATATGTATACTGGGATCTCTTGGTATCCTAAGGATCTCTTGGTATCCTCAACACTCGTGCCAGGGATCTCTTGGTATCCCACACCTTAGTCCAGATCATAATACGTGCAGGGGATCTCCCGGGATACCGTCCAAAATTAAACACACATCAGCGACTCAATAATATCAAAATAAATACTAAGTTCGTACAAGTAAACAGTTAATTCTATCATAACATGCTTCACGTAATGCAATTAAGGCAGTTCAAGTAAATAGGCAAATAAGTCATCTAAACATGCTTTTCTAAACTAACACAGGCTAAGTTTGCAATATAGGACAAAACAGGTAAGAAAGGAACTCAATTAAAATACTTAAAGCAAAAATCAGGTTTTCAACAATTAGCTCAAGCACACGCTCATCACCTCACGTACAAGACATTTCAATTATCAAATGTCATATCCTAAGGGGAGGTCCCCAGCACAAGGTTAGACAAGCCACTTACCTCAAGCCGGCTTAAAATCACCTAGAAACCACGTTCTTGCCACGAGTATCCGACTCCAAATGGCCCGAATCTATTCAATTCCATTTCATAATATAAATAATACATCAAGAAGCTGATTCTACAATTAAATTTTAAGCTAATACGCAAAAATATATAAAATGACCAAAATGCCCCTCGGGCCCACATCTCATAACACACTCACATGATTCTATTCATATAAAAATATCTAAAATCGGATGTCAAAAACCCAATCAAAACTCAATCTCTAGGTCTAAGAACTTCCCCCCAATTTCTACAAAAGTTTCGAAATTAAAGGATGTATTTAAGTGAAGATTCATGGAAATTAGTCTAAACCGAGTAAAAATCACTTACCCAAGTCGCCCAAATGAAAATCCCCTCAAAAATTGTGATCTCCCAAGCTCTCAAGACCAAAATATGAGTTATGGTCTAAACCCTTGATCTTGGGTTTTACATTCTCTGCCCAGGATGTTTGTTCATTGTGATCGCGAGAATTGGAGCGCGATCGCGACGAAGAAAAAATGAAGAGCCCTGGAATGGCCTATACTAACACAACCATAAGCATACGATCATGGAATAGGAGAAACGCGGCTTACGCACTCGCGATCTTACCCATGCGAACGCGAAGAAGAAAATGTCCAGTGAGCCACCGGCTTAGTTTTTTCTATGCGAACGCAAGAAAGGGATTGCAAACGCGAAGAAGGAAGGGGAAGTACTATGCAATCGTGAGTCAAGCAATGCGATCGCGAAGAAGTAATTGGGACCCCTCCGAAATTACACTACGCGAACACGAAAGGAAGGCAGCGATCGCGTACAAGAAAACCAGATACCAGCAGTTCAGCAATTCAACAAGTTCAAAAAATGACCCGTTGGGCATCCGAAACACACCCAAGGCCCCCGAGACCTCAACCAAACCTACGAACAAATCTCATAACATCATAAAAACTTGTTCCAACCTTTGGAACGCTAAAAACAATAACAAAACACCTATTTATTATTGGATTCAACCTTAAGAATTTCAAAAACTCTAAAAACATACTTTCGATCAAAAAGTCTAAACCTCGTCCGAGTAACTTGAAATTTTGCACACACGTCTTATTAAACACTACGAAGCTATACCAATTTCCGGAATTCCATTCCGACCTTCGGATCAAAATCTCACTATCGAACCGAAACTTTAAAAATTCAGCTTTTGGTATTTCAAGACTAAATTAGCTACGGACCTCCAAAATACATTCTGATCATGCGCCTAACCCCGAAATCACCTAATCAGATTTCCATTTTGAGGCCGTCTTCACACTGTTCACTATTCCAACTATGGTCAACTTTCCAACACTTAGGCTCTCATTTAGGGACTAAGTTTCCCAGAACTCTCAGAAACTCAAAATCGAACATCCTGGGAAATTAACTTAGCAGAAATAAACTTGGGGAAAGTAGTTAATAGGGGATCGGGGCGTTAATTCTTAAGATGACTAGCCGGGTCATCACATCCTCCTACACTTAAACATTCGTTCATCCTCGAACGATCATAGAGACATACCTGAATTAGTGAAAAGATAAGGGTAATGGCTGTGCATATCCTGCTCGATCTCCCAGGTCGCCTCTTCGACCGGCTGAACCCGCCACTGAACCTTTACTAAAGCAATGTTCTTTGAACTCAACTTTATGACCTGCCTCTCCAATATAGCCACTTGCTCCTCAATATAAGATAGATCCTTGTCTAGCTAGACTGAACTGAAATCCAACACGTGTGACGGATCATCGTGATATCTCCGGAGCATCGAAACATGAAGTATCGGATGAACCCCTGCCAGGCTGGGAGGTAAGGCAAGCTCATAAGTAACCTCCCAAATCGCCTCACTATCTCAAAAAAGCCAATAAACCTCGGACTCAACTTCCCTTTCTTCCCAAACCTCATAACACCTTTCATAGGCAAAACCCAAAGCAGGTCCTACTCTCCAACCATATAGGAAACATCTTGAACCTTCTGGTGGTTATAGCTCTTTTGTTTGGACTGGGTTGTAAGGATCCTATCCTGAATCACCTTAAACATCTCTAAAGCATCCTGAACCAAATTTGTGCCCAATAATCTAGCCTCACCCGGATCGAACCAACCTACCAGAGATCTACACCGCCTACCATACAAAGACTCATATGGTGCCATCTGAATGTTGGACTAATAACTATTTTTGTAAGCAAGCTCTGCCAATGGCAACAACTGATCCCAAGAACCCTCAAACTCTATCACATACGCACGGAGAATATCCTCAAGAATCTGAATAGTGCGCTCGGACTGTTCGTCTGCCTGAGGGTGAAATGTCGTGCTCAACTTCACCTGAGTACCTAACTCCTACTGTACAGCTCTCCAGAACCGTGATGTGAACTTAGTACCTCTGTGTGAAATGACAAAGACTAGAATACCATGCAGACGGACAATCTCTCGAATATAAATCTCTCCAACCCGCTCCGAAGAATAAATGGTACACACCGAAATGAAATGAGCGGACTTGGTCAGCCGATCCACAATAACCCAAATGGCATCGAACTTCTTCAAAGTCCGTGGGATTCCAAATACAAAATCCATGTTGATACGCTCCCACTTCCACTCCGGAATCTCTATCTGCTGAAGCAATCCACCCGGGCTCTGGTGCTCATACTTCACCTGCTGACAATTGAGGCACCGAGCTACATACCCAACTATATCTTTCTTCATCTGCCTCCACCAATAGTGCTCCCTCAAGTCCTGATACATCTTCACAGCACCCGGATGAATGGAATACCGCAAACTATGGGCCTCCTCTAGAATCAGCTCCCGAAGCCCATCAATATTTGGTACATAAACCCGACCTTACATCCACAATACTCCATCCTCGCCAATGGTCACATCTTTGGCATCACCATGCAGAACCTTGTCCTTAAGGACAAGCAAATGAGGTTCATCATACTGCCACTCCCTGATACGATCAAATAAGGAAGACCGAGAAACCACGCAAGCTAGAACCCGACTAGGCTCTGAAAGATCCAATCTCACAAACTGGCTGCCCAAGGCCTGAACATCTATCGCCATAGGCCTCTCCGATGCTGGTAAATATGCAAAACTCCCTAAACTCTCCGCCAGGTGACTCAAGGCATCAGCCACTACATTGGCCTTGCCCGGGTGATATAAAATAGTGATGCCACAATCCTTCAGCAACTCTAACCACCTCCTCTGGCGCAAATTTAGATCTTTCTGCTTGAAAAAAATGCTGCAAGCTCCGATAGTCAGTATAAATATCACAAGGCACACCGTATAGATATTGGCGCCAAATCTTCAGGGCGCGAACAATGGCAGCTAACTCAAAATCATGGACAGTATTATTCTTCTCAAGCATCTTTAACTGTCTGGATGCGTAGGCAATCACCCTAACGTCCTGCATCAATACCGCTTCTAGGCCAACTCTCAAAGCATCATAATAGATAGTATAGGACCCCGAACCTGTAGGCAATATCAAACTGGGGTCGTAGTCAAAGCTGTCTTTAGCTTCTAAAAAATCGCCTCACACTCTTCCGTCCATTGGAATAGAGCACCCTTCTGGGCCAGTCTAGTTATAGGGGTTGTAATCGATGAAAATCCCTCCACAAAATGACGGTAGTAACCCGCCAAACCAAGGAAACTACGGATCTCTATAGCTGAGGATGGTCTGGGCCAACTCTACACTACCTCTACCTTCTTTGGATCCACCCGAATACCCTCACTCCATACCACGTGTCCCAAGAATGCAACTGAGTCTAATCAAAACTCACATTTTGAAAACTTTGCATATAATTTCGTTTCCCTCAGAGTCTGAAGCACTGTCCTCAGGTGCTGCTCATGATCTTCCCGACTCCGGGAATATACCAGAATGTCATCAATAAAGACAATGACAAAAGAGTCAAGATATGGCCAGAATACGTTGTGCATCAAATGCATAAAAGCTGCTAGGGCATTGGTCAGCCCAAATGACATAACAAGGAACTCATAATGACCATATCGAGTCCTAAAAGTAGTCTTCGGGATATCTGGCTCTCGAATCTTCAACCGATGGTACCCTGAGCGCAAATCAATCTTAGAAAACACACGTGCGCCCTGAAGCTGGTCAAACAGATCATCAATACGAGGCAAAGGATAACCGTTCTTTAATGTAACCTTGTTCAACTAGAGATAATCGATACACATACGCATAGAACCATCTTTTTTCTTCACAATCAAGACAGGAACACCCCCAAGGTGAAACAGTGGTCTGAATAAAACCCTTATCAAGCAATTCCTGTAACTAATCCTTCAACTCCTTCAACTCAGGAGGAGCCATATGGTACGGAGGAATAGAAATGGGCTGAATGCCCAGCAATAAGTCAATGCCAAAATCAATATCTCTATCAGGCGGCATGCCTGGAAGATCAGCTGGGAACACATCAGAAAAATCCCCCACTACTGGGACTGAATCAACTAAAGGGGTATCAATACTGACATCTCTCACATAAGCTAAATACGTGCCACACCACTTCTCAACCATACGTTGAGCCTTAAGGAAAGAAATAACTCTACTAAGAGTATGATCTAAGGTACCCCTCCACTCAACACGCGGTACACCTGGCATAACCAGCGTCACAGTTTTTGCGTGATAATCAAGAATAGCATAATGGGGCGACAAACAGTCTATGCCTAAGATAATATCGAAATCAACCATGCTGAGTAACAACAAATCGGCTCTGGTCTCAAAACCACGAGAGTAACCAAACCGAACCGATAAACGTGATCCACAACAGGTGAATCTCCCACAAGAGTAGAACATAAACTGGGAACTCAAAGAATCCACAGGTACACCCAAATGCAAAGAAAAATACGAAGACACATAAGAGTAAGTAGAGCCTGGATCGAATAGAACCGACGCATCTCTGTGGCAAACCAATATAATACCTGTGATGACAGAATCGGAGGCAACAGCCTCGGTACGGGCAGGAAAAGCATAATATCTGGCCTGGCCTCCCCCTCTAAGGAGACCTCTACCTCCTTGTCCTCCGCCTCTAGCTGGCTGAGTAGGTGGGTAGCAACTGGAGCAGTAATCATAGCCTGAGAACTCTGTGGGGCATGTTGTGACTAAGAAGTCTGTGGAGGTGCACTCCTCCCAAGCCTATGGCAATCCCTCACCACATGGACGGTGTCACCACACTTAAAACAAGCTCTGGGAGGACGCGGTGGCTAGGACTGGCTTGGGCCAGGTTAGCTGGACTGACCTCTGAAAGCACCTCGCGCAGGAGGCGCGCTAGAAACCGAAGGTTCATAATAAGGCTCCTAGGATCTAGGAGGAGCTGGAGCACTACTGGCTACTGGAAGAGCTGAATAAACAAGGCAACTCATATAACCCCTACCATGACGACCTACAGTTGGGGCACGGGCACTAGAGAAATGGACCGACTCTCGAGACCTCTTGGCCTGCCTCTCCTCTCTCTCCCTAGTATGCATACCCTCAATCCTCCTAGCAATACTCACCACTTGCTGATAAGAAATATCCATCTCCAACTCACGAGCTATGCTAGATCTGATGCTGGGAATAAGCCCCTCAATAAACCGGCAAACCCTTTCGCGAACAGTAGCAATCAAGGCTGGTTCATGCCTATCCAAACTGGTGTAACAGACAGCATACTCTGAAACAATCATAGCGCCCTAGCAAAAATGCTCAAACTCTGCACGCCATGCGTCCCCGAGGCTCTGAGGAACATACTCTCTCAGGAACAGATCCGAACACTAACCCCAAGTCAGTGAAGCAGCCTCATCTAGACGGTCTAACTCATAGGTGCGCCACCACTCATAGGCGGCCCTTCGAAGATGGAAGGTAGTAAAATAAACCCCGTTGGATCCTAATATACCCATGGTACGGAGAATGCGGTAACACTCGTGAAGAAATCCCAGAGCATCCTCTGATGCTAGACCACTGAATATAGGAGGCTTGTACTTCGTGAACCTCTCAAGCCTAAACTGCTCATCCTCGGAAGCTGATGCCCTGTCATCGGGCTGAACGGGCACTGCAGGCGGTACAGGAATAATCTCAGGAACCTGCTCAACATGCACTCGCTACTTAGGAGTGTGGGCGGCAGGAGTTTGTACTCCTCTCCCGGCCTGGGATGTGGCTGCAGTGAGGGGAATCAACCCTGCCTGAGCCAAAGTGGCGTACATGCTCATGAATTGTGTCAGAGTCTCCTAAAGAGCTAGAGTAGTAGTAGCAATAGTAGGCGTCTCATGTGCCTGGACTCCAGCTGGGACTGCTGGTGGTACCTAGGCGGCAGCTCGTGCAGGTGCTCTGGCTGCACCACGTGCGCATCCTCGGCCACTACCCCAGCCTCGGCATCTGACGGCTGCAGTAGGGGGCGCACAGAAGTTTAGAATTGTGATGTCAAAATATCGCATGACAAGGAAATCAATGGAGTAGAATTTTCCTAACAGTTACATAGCTTCTCGTAGATAAGTACAGACATCTTCGTACCGATCAACGGGACTCTAATATATTGGCATGTGTTCTATGACTCCTATGAACCTAAAGCTCTAATACAAACTTGTCATGGCCCCAGTTCGCCCCCCGTGAACGGTCGTGACGGCACCTAGTCTCTACGACTAAGTATGCCTAACAAGTGCGGAAAATAAATCAAAACTTGCGGAAACATAAATCTAAAACCAAGAATAACAAATAAATAAGCGGGATATAAAATGTTGCTCGGCATATACAGCACAATATCTCAAACTTCTACATCACTATCCCAAAATCTGGAAACTCACAAGAACACAAGCTAGAAGAATACAGTAAAGTGCTCTAATCTCCATAATGTCTACATCAACAGTACGATAGAAGGGCTAACACTACATGATAGAATAAAGATGGAGACTCTTTGGTCTGCGGAAGGGGCAGATGTAACTCGAAGTCTTCAAAATCTCTCCCGGCCTCAAAGATGGTAAGCCTGTGTAGAGGTACCTGGATCTGCACATGGAAAACATGTGTAGAAAGGGCATGAGTACACCACAGTGGTACTCTGTGAGTGCATGCCTAACACTGGTCGGGTAGTGACGAGAGAGGTCAGGTCCCTACTGAGGTAGCTAATGAAAAAATGACAGGATAAATTAAATAGTAGAATGGAGAATCTACAGTGAGAGTCTATACAGGAAAAAATAATACGATAACGGAAACAGAAATAAAGGTAGAACACAAGGAAATATCGCTCACAACAAGGATAATAACCGGGGATCTCTTGGTATCCTGGGTATCTCTTGGTATCCTCAATTCATATGCCAGGGATCTCTTGGTATCACGAGAATCTCTTGGTATCCTCAATATATACACTAGGGATCTCTTGGTATCACCAACACTCATGCCAAGGATTTCTTGGTATCCCGCACCTTAGTCCAGATCATAATACGTGCAAGGGATCTCCCGGAATGCCGTCCCGTAGACCTAAATTAAACATACAGCAGCAGCTCAATAATATCAAAATGAATACTAAGTTCGTAGAAGTAAACAATTAATTCTAGCTAACATGCTTCACCTAATGCAATTAAGGCAGTTCAAGCAAATAGGCAAATAAATCATCAAAACATGCTATTATAAACTAACACAGGCTAAGTTTGCAATATAGGATAAAACAGGTAAGAAAGGAACTCAGTTAAAATACTTAAAGAAAAAATTGGGTTTTCAACAATTAGCTCAAGTACGCGCTCGTCACCTCACATACAAGGCATTTCAATTATCAAATATCATATCCTAAGGGGGAGGTCCCCCACACAATGTTAGACAAGCCACTTACCTCGAACTGGCTCAAAATCAACTAGAAACCACATTCTTGCCATGAGTATCCGACTCCAAATAGCCCAAATCTATTCAATTTCATTTGATAATGTAAATAATACTTCAAGAAGCTGATTCTACAATTACATTCTAAGCTACTACGCGAAATTATGTAAAATGACCAAAATCCCCCTTTGGCCTACATCTCGGAATCGGGTAAAATATATATTTTCATAACCCTCACACTCACACGAGTGTATTCATAAAAAAATCTCTCGAATCGGATGTCAAAAACCCAATCAAAACTCAATCTCTAGGTCTAAGAACCTTTCCCCCAATTTCTACCAAATTTCGAAATTAGAGAATGAATTTAAGTGTAGATTCATGGAAATTAGTCTAAACCGAGTAAGAATCACTTACCCAAGTTGCCCAGGTAAAAATTCCCACAATAATCGTGATCTCCCGAGCTCCCAATTCCAAAATATGAGTTATGGTCTAAACCTTCGATTTTGGGTTTTAAATTCTCTGACCAGATGCTTGTTCATTGCGATCGCGCGAATTGGAACGCGATCGTGAAAAAGAAAAAATGAAGAACCCTGGAATGGCCTATGCAAATGCAACCAGAAGCATGCGATCACGGAAGAGGAGAAATGCGGCTTACGCGTTCGCCATTGAACCCATGCGAACGCGAAGAGGAAAATGGCCACTAAGTCACCGGCTCAGTTTCTTCTATGCGAATGAGAAGAAGGAAGGGGAAATACTACGCGATCGCGAGTCAAGTAATGTGATCGCGAATAAGAAATTGGGCCCCCTCCGGAATTACACTACACGAACGCGAAAGGAAGGTTGCAATCGCGTAGAAGAAAACTAGATACCAGCAGTTCAGCAATTCAACAAGTTCCAAAAATGACCCGTTGGCCATCCGAAACACACTCGAGGCCCCCGGGACCTCAACCAAACCTACGAACATATCTTATAATATCATTAAAACTTGTTCCATCCTTCGGAACGCTCAAAACAATATCAAAACACCTATTTTTCATCGGATTCAACCTTAAGAATTTCAAAAACTCTAAAAACAAACTTTTAATCAAAAAGTCTGTCAAACCTCGTCCGAATGACCTAAAATTTTTCACACATCGAATTTAACACTACGGAGCTACCCCAACTTCCGGAATTCCATTTTGACCTTCGGATCAAAATCTCACTATCGGACCAAAACTTGAAAAATTCAACTTTCAGCATTTCAAGCCTAAATTATCTATGGACCTCCGAAACACATTCCGATCACGCTCCTAACCCTGAAATCACCTAACGGAGCTAACGAAGCCATCAGATTTCAATTTCAAGACTGTCTTCACACTATTTCAACTATGGTCAACTTTCCAACACTTAGGCTCTTATTTAGGGACTAAGTGTCCCAAAACTCTCCGAAACTCATATCGAACATCCCGGCAAATTGAATTAGCAGAAATAAACTTGGGGAAAGAAGTTAATAGGGGATCAAGGCATTAATTATTAAGATGACCAGCCGGGTCGTCAATATTTAGTTGTAATGTAGGCCGCGGGACGAGTAGGATACATTTAGATATAAGAGTGACTACACCTCCCTAAGCACTTTAATACATATACTTTAACATTGAAGCCCCATACTCATGTCAAACCAAACTCCACATTCACTTCAATGTATGTTACCTATTCTTCTTTAAGCACACTTACATCAAAAGCCACCACTTATCAAGGAATATTTTTTTTCACAACAATCGAACTATTTTTTTTTCTTTTTTCTTTTTTTTTTCAATTCAAGTGGATCTTACTTTTTTCAAAATAGTGCACGTTTCTCCTTATTTCATTAATTCCACTCAAAAGCCAAACCAACCGCCCCACACTTTAACTTTTACACAGTTCATACTAATTCAAGTGCTCATGAGAGGTTAAAAGGTTCAAATAGATGATTAATTTAAACAAATGAGTAAGGCTTGTAATGTGGTTGCCAAAGAAACAAGATTACAGGATCAAAGGGGTTAACTACGATACATAACAACTAGGTGGGTAAAATATACATATCTGGCTCAACAAAGAAACACCTATATAACTTCCAAAATTGAACAAAACTACTATTTCGCTTTGTAAATACACAGGGCAAGTTCTAGGTATCAAATGCAATGCACAGAATATAACAAATCCTTACACACACATGGCACATAACTCACTCGGGATTGGTTTCATCAAGACACTCTAGTCAAAGCAGTTAAGCAAATTTAAGATCATAAAATATGAGGTACTTATACAAGAGTCAAAAACTGAGCCTAAGCATCACAACCAAAGTACTCACTATTCTCAAGGCATAACAAAGTTAAGAGATATTGCCTCAATTCAAAACACAACACAATGGCTCCTACTCCCAAAAAAAGTAATTACACCCAGTTCAAACAAAACCCTTGGAAAAGAAACGTGGTTTAAAGAAAAACCAAGGGAGAATTGCTACACTACCTAACCAAAAAATAATCTTTTTGTTTTTTTTTCTTTAGACTTAATTCCCTCAAGAAAATATTCTAATAGATCCATCATCGGTAAAAGTCCACTCTTTTAAAAAATACTATCTAATTAAACTAACACAGCTAAAGTAGTATGAAAAGTCACCCAGACAATTTTCTCACCCCACACTTAAAATTGTGCATTGTTCCCAATGCACAGCATACATACAAAAAGGTAAAATAAACTCCCTGGTAGGCCAAATGCCGAAGCACTAGCATCTCATGGGGTACTCCGACTTCTCCCAGGCCTGGTCCTACGTGCAGGTACCTCCCACTTTGTTCCAACCATTTTGTTTGTTGTTGCATCCTTCCAATAGATTTGCTTTCCATGCTCCTAGAAAATAAAAAAATTGACACTACAAAAATAAGATAATAATAAAAAAATTAAAATAAACTAAATTCAAAATAAAATAAAGCAAAAAATAAAGCTGGGTTGACTCCCAACAAGCGCTTGATTTAACATCGTGGCACAACATGAATCACTTTTTGTCTCCACCTCGAGCTTATGAATTGAACCCCAAGTTTTGCTTCAAGCTTATGATTATGCTCTTGGGGCGGTGGAATGAATCTAACTGGCCCAAGAAAATAATGTAATATTCTGCACTCCTTAGCCTTCGTATTAGGTATGTAATCCTAACTTTCTGGCAAGAAGGATTCCAGAATATATGCATCTTGTTCCTCATTCCTTGACACTTCAATTGGTTCGGATGACTCTATTTCTATATCATCATCCAATCACAATGTGGAAAAATGCTCGGAGTGTGGACCAATGCACTCAAACACATGAACTTCAGGACTTTCAACATCCTCAACATCAATGATACTAGAGTCAACAAAATTTATATCCTTAAAGTCCTTGGCCGGCTCTAGTCTCACTTTTTCAACATTGACATCCTCAAATTGTAGTTGGCTAGGTTGTTTATGTTCTACTCTGACCTCCCCAATTAACACCTCAAATCCATGCTCTTCTTGGCTACTATCATCAATATTGGCTTGTTGAGCGTCAAAAACTCCAACTACTTGACTCAATTGAGCCTCCCACTTGCGAATAGTTGCCTCTTGCCTTTCTATTTGCAATTGTTTTTCATTATTTTATTTTAGAAAGCACTTTAATATATCTTTGATCTCCTTCAGGTCTGCATCCCCAGGTTCTTTGTTCCTGTTAACTTCATAAGCAAAGGTAGAACCATCATATTAAGGGGTTGGGGAAGATAAGAAATATAAGAACAACCATAAAAGTGACCATTTTTTACCACCACACACATCACACACATTCCATAAATAAGATTGAGTTGGTGCACATAACTCGCTCTCAGGAACGTTTTGAAACTTTTGCCACGGGTGATTTCCTTCACAATATGTATGGAGATCAATAGTAGAATTATCTACACCTAAATTCTCATAATTCCAAGATGTAATGTTTCTCAAATAAACAGTTATAAAAAAATATAAAAACAAAAAGAAACATTGAACCCTAGCAATATATACAGTTACAACTACACAGTTAGTTCCCCGGCAACGGTGACAAAATTTGATCACGCCCAACTCTAGTCCTAAAAAGGATAAGCGGTCGCTGCAAATATAATCTGGTCAAAAAGTCCGGAGTCGAATCCCACAGAGAACTAAGGCTTAGCTGTATCTGTTTAATATCACTAAGAAGACAAGATTGAACAACTTTCTAAATTATAAATATTGAGATTTATATTTCTAACTAATTAACTAGCAAATACTACAAAGCGGTAAAATTATCAACTAACGAGACAAAGGGTTGGAGACTAAATTAAGGAGGTCTAGAGTTATGATTTCTCCAATTGTCGAAATCTTCTAGCTATGTTCCCTACAATTTTGCCTATGTATTCTCTACTGATCATGAGCATTTTAGATGCCGTAATTCTCTCTCAAGAAACTACAACAATTTACTAGACATATTCTTTCAAACTACACTAGTTGGCTTTATCTAACCGCTCATTATGACCACGTCAAGACTTTGTTATTTCTAAACCTACCTTCAAACCCAAATATATTGATTTCTCACATACGTTAGGAGTGACGTTGTTAAAAAACTACCTAAATATGTACTCTCTCTCGAGCAGTGCAAACTAAATAGGCACAGTCAATTGATGGCCATTCAATCAACAACAACAAACATGTAGTTGAACAAGTAGAGAAATCCAACGACTCAATTATATAAAAACATAACAATAATTTATCCTACAAAAGGTTCTATCAAAACCCAAGATAAAAAATTAGCTATTCATAATAGCATATAAAACTACAATACTAAAAGTCATAACCAACAATGAAAAACTAGGAAGAGAAAGGAAAAACTCGTAGAAGAATTCTCCGCCTTTCTCCTATTGTGTCGCTGCCTCCTTCGGTCGAATCTGTGTCAAAAGTATGTCTCCTCTTCTCTCTTTTGGTCTCAAAACAAGCTTACCCTGACTTGGGCGAGTTGATTAAGTTTATATAGGGTTAGGATAAGTTTTCCACGTTTTATACTTTAGCCCTCGGAGTTCTTGGCCTTCTTCAGATTGACCGTGGTCGCGGGACAACCCCGGCACGACCGCAGTGATTTACGCCCATTCAGTTTTTCTCTTTTCTTTCACCGCGGCCCGACCGCGGTCGCGGTGGAACGTTGCCCAGTTTTTCTTCACCTTTTCTTGCTTGCTTTCATCCGGTCTCTTATCGATTGGCCTTGTATCTACATATTTGACTCCAAAACACTCTATATCCTCCTCCTAACTCGGAGCAACTCTAGCAAAGCATAAAAACCTCAATTAGAGCATTTTGTTATCATTTAGCACTTAAAACATCAATAAAGTATGGTTAATTTAGAGAATAAATAGCATCTACATCGCATAATATAGTCTACTATCAATGAACCTCAAATGTTGTCATGATCCAAAATCCAATAAGGGTCGTGATGGCGCCGAACACCGCTGTCAGGCAAGCCAACCAAAAATACTTAATTAAATTCTCGTTCTAAATATTTTTGAAACCACTTCTTATGTTTAAACAATACATAATAAATTCCACTGAAGAAATAATGGGACATTTAACCACTTTTTTTAATATTTTTGAATAAACCCATAAACAAACCCAGAACTCGGTGTCACAAGTGCATGAGCAATTTCTAAGAAAATCCGAATAAAGTACAACAGTTGTCCGGAATACAATTGGACAAAAAATAAATAAAATCCTGAGAGAGACTATACCAGTTGCGGGTCGCCTCGAGGAAATACAGATCACCTAGTCTCCATATCAAAATCTCCCACCGCCTGATAACCCATACTCGAAATTAATCCGTCGGCCCAAATCCCCAATCACTAAAATTTCCAAATCACTCCAAACTCTCCCACTTTGGCGAAACTCACACCTTTAGTCGACTACTCGACCTTTGTTTCTTATACTTGGCCTTCTAAATAATAGTCCCTATGTGCCCATTCTCGTCCGTTGCTGCTCAGTTGTTGCCTTAAATAAAATCTACCTTCGTGGCATTTGAACCCACAATTGCTACTAACTTTAAACCTTTCCGAAGATCATCTTCCTCGAACCGTCGACATTGGGAAAACTGATTCAATCCTTCACTACCGCACCCCGCGATATCTGACAGACACTTCTTCAATACTATTTCACAATATCTTACCCCAAAGGTGAATTGTAGAAGATCATAACACCGGCAAACTTACTACATTCTATTAGGACAACGATACCTTATCATAGAAGAAAACTCCACCACGCTCGGAAACACCAAGTCTCATTAGTCCACCAACCCCCATCTGACCATTCTTAGTCTGATTGTTTTTCCCCTATCGAGAATAAAATACTGAATCTCTAGATTATGCATTGAGTAAACCTCCCTTCAAGTCATTCACTTCCCTGACACGTAGGCAAATGTCCTACCATCATATCAATACTGCGGAACATGATTTTATAGAATCATGGTTACCAAGATGAAACGACAGAATATCCTTTCACAAGGCGACGGTAATAACTTAGACAACTATACAGGGAGAAACACCCCACACTGCATCGGTAGTACCATAACAATTCTTCAATTCTCGATTTATAAGAAACGGTCCGTGTCTCATAAAATTGAATAGGAAGGAATTAAAGGCATAAGCCACCATGGATCAAATTGCATGATGAGGAATCAAGAAAGGAACTACTCCTAACAGTCCTGCAGCCTCCCGAGGATAAGTACAGGCGTCTCCGTACCGATCCGCGGGACTCTACTAGACTTGCTCATGACTCGTGAGACCCTAGGAACCTAGTGCTCTGATACCATGTTGTCACGACCCAAAATCTACTAAGGGTCATGATGGCGCCGAACACCGCTGTCAGGCAAGCCAACCAAAAATACTTAATTAAATTCGCATTTTAAATATTTTCGAAACCACTTCTTTTATACATTTAAACAATACATAATAAATTCCACTGAAGAAATAATGGGACATTTAACCACTTTTTTAATATTTCTGAATAAACCCATAAACAACTCCAGAACCCGGTGTCACAAGTGCATGAACAATTTCTAAGAAAAACTGAATAAAGTACAACAGCTGTCCGGAATACAATTGGACAGAAAATAAATAGAATCCTAAGAGAGACTATACCAGTTGCGGGTCGCCTCGAGGAAATACAGATCACCTAGTCTCCATTTCAACCATGCTGCTACGCCCACTAGGCCACTAGAGGTACATGAGCCTCTGCAACAAAAATGCACAGAAGTGTAGTATGAGTACAAAAACAATGTGTACTCAGTAAGTATCCCGTCTAATCTCGAAGAAGTAGAGACGAGAGGTCGACTTCGACACTTACTAAGGGTCCAATAATGTTATATCAATAATATGTTAAATCGTGGGTTTTTGTAAACATGATTTTTAATCCAATAGAATGAAGCAAGTAACAACTATTTCTTTTATAGGAAACTTTCCAAATTCCCTTTCGTCATTTATACAATTATTCTCAAGCCGGGAAGAGGCTATAACAACTTTAATAAGTTTCAAGGCAACCAATACAAGCAAGCAAAAATCATGCCGAGGACGTACGACCCGATTCGACAGAAAATAAATATTGCATTGCCGAGAATCGAACGGCACGAACCATAGATGCATCTATTTAATCGACCAAAGTATTCGGCCCGTTCCATAATTTAAACACAGAAACAGTCAATCAAGAAGTCATCAGAAAACAACTATCCAAGAAAAACCAAATCTCTTTTAAAAATTTAAGAAAATGTAGTTTAAACCCTTTTTAGAAATTCATTCCCTAATACCATATGATTTAAGCGATCCAAGCTATCAATATGATTAAAAATATTCCAAGTATAACATGCTTTTGGGTCCTAGACTACCCAAACTTAAACATAATAGTAGCCATGCACGGACTCTCATCACCTCGTGCGTACGTATCCCCCACAAGTAGGATCACATAACCAATTATTTTACCTATGGGGACAATTCCCTCTTACAAGGTTAGAAAGGAGACTCACCTCACTTCGAAGATCCATAACCGGCATTCTACGCCTTTCCGAAAACTCAAATTGATGCACAACTCTCCAAAACTAGCCAATAGTTATGCAAATCCATTAATATACGATAAAATACTCATATTAATCCAATTTATAACAATTCCTAACACCGATTGGAAAGTTGACAAAAATGCCCTCGGGCCCACGTGCCCGGATTTCCAAAAGTTTTGAAGATAAAGTTTTCTCATGAACTTACGAACTCAAATATATGATTTTCTCTTAATTCTATACCCAAAACCGTGGTCAAATTCCAAGAATATAAATTTCTAGGTCTTTCTACCAAAACTCCAAATTTCTACCAATACAATCCATACATAATCGATGTATTTAACTCAAGATGGATGGGATTAGCTTACCATATCGTTGATGATAAATAATCCCACCAGAAGCTTTCCCAAAAGTCGCCCAAGCCAAGAAAATATGAGAGAAAATGGACAAATCCTGATTTTTAAAACACATCTCTGCCTCCAGCACTTTCCGCTCCGGCGGTCCCTTGACCGCTTCTACGGTTTTGTAGGTGCGAGCCAAACCACCGCTTCTGCGATTTCCTCTAGGCTCCCATTTTTTTCTTATGCGCTTCCATTCCCGGAGATACAGTCCCGCTTCTGTGGCCAAACGACCGCATCTGCGGTCTTAGCTTTCCTTTGCCAAAACCGCATCTGCGACTATTGGGCCGCTTATGTGGCTCTGCACCTTTGCACCTGCGCACATGCGGCCTTATATTAATAACCACCAGCCTCAACCCTTTCAAAAATCCCATTTTCGATCTGTTAACCACCCGGAATCCACCTAAGGCCCCCGGGACCCCAACCAGTCGCACAAACCAATCCCAAAACACTTTACGAACTTGCTAGAGGCCTCAAATCATATCAAACAACGCTAAACCCACGAATCAACCTTCAATCCAAGCTTTATGAACTTTAGAATTTCAAACTTCTACTTTTGCTGTTTAAACCTATTGTGACGACCCGATCCGTCGTCTTATGCGTTACGGCTTCGTTTCCCCCTTATTGTGTTGCTTCATGTTTTTATATCAGTGTTAGAGTTGATAGGGTGTAATTGAATTGGTTGTGTTTGAAAATAAGGCACATAGCCTCTTAGAAGGAAGCTTGTTTTAGAAAAAGTCAATCGGAAGTTGACTATGTGGTTAGAAGGCTCGGATGTGAATTCCGGTGGTTCGGTTAGCTTCGGGGGATGATTTATGACTTAGGAGAGTGATCGGAATTGAAATTAGAGGTCCGGGGTAGAAATAGGCTTGAATTGGCGAAGTTAGAATTTTGGCGAAATCCGGTTGATAGGTGAGATTTTGATCTGGGAGTCGGAATGGAATTCCGAGAGTTGCAGTAGCTGCGTTAGGTGATTTTGGATATGTCTGCAAATTTTCAGGTCGTTCAGACATCGTTTGGATGGGTTTTTGATTGAATGTTGGTTTCGGAAGTTTTAAGGAAAATTAGGCTTGAATCCGTGGTAATTTGGTGATTTTTGTGTTAAAGGACGTGTTTTTATGATTGGAACAATTTCGTATGGTGTTTTAGAGTGGGTTAGTGTTTTTGGTTGGGGTCCCGGGGGCCTCGGGATGGTTTCGGATGGTTAATCGGGATGTTGGATGTGTTGTAGCAGGTATGTTGGGAAGTTTCTGTTGTTTCCGCATCTGCGGTGGGTGAGCCGCATAAGCGGTCTCGCAGAAGTGGCTCAGTGATCGCAAAAGCGGCCCCTTGGTGGCCTGGGAGTTTCCGCAAAAGCGGTCTCCGCAAAAGCGGAGTAGTGACCGCAGAAGCGGTCCGGTGTAGAAGGGTTGAGACCGCAGAAGCGGTAGTTTGACCGCAAAAGCGGTTACCGCAGAAGCGGTAGTTTGACCGCAAAAGCGATTACCGCAGAAGCGGTATAGGACCGCAGAAATGGTCGAGCGGGATTTAAGTTGAACCGCAGAAGCGGTGAGGAATCCACAGAAGCGAATTGGTCTGAAGGGTTTAATGAAAATCAGAGCATTCGAATTTCAGAAGTGTAAATCATTTTGGGGTGCGAACTAAGGCGATTTTTGGGCGATTTTGAAGAGGCTTCGTGAGAGGATCATCAGGTAAGGATATTTGGACTTGGTTTATGTTATTATAGTGTAAAAACATGAATTAATCACTGAAAATTGGAGGAATCAAAGGGTAAAGATGGAGGTTTTTGCTTGAAGCTAAGAAGAGAGTAAAGTGATGATTTGAGGGGTCAAATGGACTATGATTTTGATAAATTTGATATGCATGGACTCGTGGTGAGACGAGGATTTCGAAAATATGAGTTTCATAATTTTTTGAGAAGCTGGCCTGGGGCTCGGGTTTTGCTAGTTTCGAGATTTTTGTTATATTTCGATTGTTTTCGATTGGGTGTTGTTCCATTAGCCTATTATGATATATTTGTACTGATTTTGGCTAGTTTCGGCGCGTGTGGAGGCCGGTTTGAGGAGCAAAGGCGTCGCGGGCTAGAGTTTTTGCCGGATCAAGGTGGGTAATAGTTGTAAATGATGTCCTGAGGGTTTGTAAACCTCGGACTTGCACATCATAGTGATGTATTGAGGTGACTTGCACGTCGAATAACGGGCATGGGGTAGAGTACCATTGGGGATTGTGACTTGGTCCGTCCCGCTTAATAAAACACTACCTAATTGCCTGAAGTTGAATTGACACTC
>MU746619.1:8923-20801 GCA_026770625.1 Nicotiana glauca
TTCAATAGGTTCCATCAAAACCTTAGACTAAAGTATTTAGCTACTCATAACAACGTAAAGATAAACTACGAAAATATTCATCATGGAAAATTGCAAGAAAAAGAAGAGATAAAGAACTATGATATTTTTGGGTGATCTCTCACACTTGCGTATCTTGCAAAAGTAATCTCCAAAACAAGTCTGCCGTAATGTGGCCGAATTTCTACATCTTATAAGGGTTTTACACCAAAATTTCCCAACTTGACACTTTGGTCCCTGAAATTTTCGCGTTCTGCCGCGATCCCACCGCGGTTACGCCAGGACAGCGGCCAGAATGGTCCTCTGAATCTTTGGTAATACTCTGCTGCGGTCCTACCGCGGTTATGGTCTGACAGCAGCAGGCTAGGTTTAGTTCTGGTTTTGTCCCTTCGCTTGGTGCACTTCGTGAGTATTGTTTGATTGACCTCCTTTTCTCCGTAATTGATCCCAAAAGTGCTCCACCGACTTCTTTTATTGGATATAGCCTGCAAAGCATGAAAAACACTAATCAGAGCATTTGGTTATCACTTTTTACCATAAAGCTATACAAAAATGTGGTTCTTTAGGGCATACTTATAGTCTAATTCACTTATTATCAAACACAAATCATCATATTAAACATTTCAAATCGTCGAAACATGAGCAAAATGCGCGAGGCGATATATATCAAAAATACATACTTTAAGCCGATTATCAGACGGTGAAAGTATTTTTCAGTTGTTTGCATGAAAAGAACGATGCCCACTGCATTAATTCAATTTCATATAATTATTTAGGAAAATAATTCTTATTAGTGTTAATCACTTGCACACTAGCTAGTAGTTGGCAAAGATTAGGTAATGAGAGCGTCGTGTTTTTCCTTATATTTCTTTTCTAGGAACAAAACATATGCATATTCCATCACACCAGTATGCATTGATATTCATCTAGAGTTTAATTCACTCTATTCTCGTATTATTAGGCATGGTGCAAGATAACAACTCTATCACCAATGGTTTAATAACAAAACATCATGTGGACTAAGATTATTCTTCTTACTTGGATTTTATCCATTATAGAAAATATATTGTAATCACTCACTCAATGATTTCGAATATTAACTCAGTACTGGACATCCATTGGGGAAAAAAAATATTAACTCGAGTGAAGTCATCATTTAGGATTGTAATATTATCTGATATTTAAAATAAATTGAAATTTACCCTCATAGGATAAAATGGATGGGATGAATTCCTTTCTAAGATGATAATGCTATAATAAAAATAATGCATTATGGTAGTGCATTATATTCTAGGGATTTCCAAATTAATTCTTCCAAGTATAATGATTAATTAAACTTAGTTTTGTACATTTTGGGTGAGTGGTGTGATCTTCAATATGAAGTCAGCTCAAATTTTCAAAGACGTAATTGAATTGGGACTAAGACTAAGAAACAGCTTACTCCGTCACAAGTTTGTGGTTAACCTAATTGGTTGAGTACATTTGTCAAAGTCATATGAAACCAACAACGAATAAAAGTAAAAGGAATTGGTTAAAACTTTCTTCATAAAACTAAGAATGAGCCAACTTTACTGTTTGACTTTGCCAAGCCTAGGACAGATTGATTGAACAGCTAGCAAGGATCCATAGATAATTCATTTTTTCTTTTTCCTTGAGCCAGTCGACAAATGGTTATTTACATAAATAGGGTAGAATGATTATATGATATTAACAACATTCACATGACCTTTAACAGTTGCAAATTAAAGTGAAAATAAACTTATTAGTTATGAATATGTAATAATTAATAGGGTAGAATGATTATATGATATTAACAATATTCACATGACCTTTAACAGTTGCAAATTAAAGTGAAAATAAACTTATTACTTATGAATATGTGATAATTAACACTCTCTAAAGGACACTGGTAGAGAGAATACCGGCAATTTGATGGGGAAAAAAACCCTATAACGTCATTCGAGCTGAGACTTCTTGATCTCATCTTGACTTGTTAATCACCAAAGTATTTTCATTAGCTACTAATTAGGAAATGGTGAAAGAAGCCAAAAAATATAATACTAAGAATAATAATAATAATAACAACAACAACAACAACAACAACAATAACAATAATAATAATAATAATAATAATAGTAATAATAATAATAATGAATTACCTATGCCATAAATATACAAATTTTTTGCTATATAATCAGAAGAAGAAATTGTAGTCAGCCATTGCAAAATATGCTGAGTTTGGGCCTCTATAAGTGTAACATTGATATATTTTAGTCAAGTGCCAAATTTAGCCTGTGAGAGATGGGGAGATGTGCACAGAAGCCACTAACGGCTCATGTCTTTATTTTAAAGCCATCGTTTTAATTGTCTTTAGTTTTTAACCACTGGTTTAATAAACTTTAACTGGCCGGACAAAAATACCCTTATGCTCATGTCCTTAACTTTAGGACTTCAGGACTACATGTCCTTAACTTTTGAACTTGGAACTCTAAGTTCAGGACTTCAAGGTTACATGCCCTTAACTTTTGAACTTGGAACTCAAACTTCAAGACCAAGCGTCCTTAACTTTTGAACTTGTAAGTCAAAGTTAATGACCTATTATCCTTAACTTTTGAAATTGTAACTGTAAGTTAAGTACTGCTTGTCCTTAGCTTTTGTACGTGTAACTGTAAGTTAAGGACTATCTGTCCTTAACTTTTGAACTTTAAACTCAAAGTTAAGGACTGCATGTCCTTAAGTTTTGAACCTGAAACAATAACTTAAGGACTGCTTGTCCTAAAGTTTTGAACTTGAAACTATAAGTTAAGGACTGTCTGTCCTTAACTTTTGAACCTGAAACTCAAAGTTAAGGACAGAAAGTCATTAACTTACGGTTACAGAAAACCAACCACCAAATTATAACATCAAAATCTCCCTTACACTTTTAACTGCATTAATTACAGAAGTAGTTTAAACATTTATTTCGCATGTTTAACACGTAAATATATATATATATATATATATATATATATAAGCATATTACTTTATATGTAATGTAACTGAATTTGAAAGCAGTTGATTCTTGTTAAATTATAAATCCCAAAGAATATATCAAACATGTCTACTAAGTTCCTCCAAGCAGACAAATAAATGGCCTAGTGACAAGTTCACAGTTTTTGGGTTCTTATGAAATGTAAAATAATAAAGGAAAAAAATACTGAATTTGAAGGGCTGCCACGTGCTACAGTGATCAGACAAGTAAAGTATATATTACTATGAACTGAACCATCAATGGACAAGTTGGGGTAGTTATTTTAGAAGAAGGGGTTTAGTTGGCGGGGTTAGTGGGATTTATAATTTAACAAGAATAAGGAGAGAGGAGAAGCTTCGAATTATAGTATTTGGAAACTGCTCCATTGTTGTGTATGAGCAAAACTCAGCTTATTTTTTAAGCAGGAGGAGGGTGGAAGTGAAAGAGAGGAAGAAAGGGTAAAATTATCTTTTTTCTATTAGTAGTGGCTATTTTTTCTGAGCATTATAATTAGTGGATAAAAATTAAAGATACCCTTAATTAATAGCTACTACACGCCATTTTTACTGAGAGATGGGAAGTACTTCAGGCTATAGGTAACATTCCCTAAGCTGACAAAAATTTAGAACCCAAATAACGGGCCAGCCTATCAAAATTTGGGGAGAATTTTAAAAATAGCCAGATTTACAACTGGTCGTTCAAAAATAGCCAAATTTCAAAAGTAATCGAAATTTAGACACTTTTTATGTAAAGATAAATCTGAGCAAAAATACTGTTCAAAACCCAGAAAATACTCCAGTATATTATGCTGGAGTTCCAGCATAAGAGAGTTCTAGGATAAGTATGCTGGAACTCCAGCATAATATGATGGAATTCCAGCATAAGTACACTAGAACTCTAGCATAATTTACTGGAGTTCTAGCAAGTATAGTGGTCCAGTATAAGATACTGGAGTTTGGAGCACTGGTGCTCCAGTCTCCAGTATATTATACTGGAGCAAGCAAAGTATACCGATCCAGCATAATATGCTGGAGTTCATACACAGGTGCACCGAACTCCAGTATATTATGCTGGACCGGTCTCTATTGCAGCAAAATAGTGGCTATTTTTTATTGACTTGGTAAATGCTAGCTATTTTTGAATGACCAGTCCGAAAACTGGCTATACCGTGCTATTTTTACCAAAATTTGCGTAGCCTTAGAGGCTTGTCCCTCAGACAACGAGAGCAAATAGGGCAAAAATAGCACGGTATAGCCAGTTTTTGGACTGGTCAATCAAAAATAGCCAGCATTTTCCAAGTCAATGAAAAATAGCCACTATTTTGCTGCAATAGAGACCGGTCCAGCATAATATACTGGAGTTCGGTGCACTTGTGTATGAACTCCAACATATTATGCTGGACCGGTATATTTTGCTGGGTCCAGTATAATATACTGGACACTGGAGCATCGGTGTTCCAAACTCCAGTATATTATACTGGACCAATATACTTGCTGGAACTCCAGTATAATATGCTGGAGTTCTAGTATACTTATGCTGGAACTCCAGCATAATATACTGGAGTATTTTTCGGGTTTTGAATAATGTTTTCGGTCAGATTTATCTTTATATAAAAAGTGGCTAAATTTCGATTACTTTTGAAATTGAGTTATTTTTGAACGACCAATTGTAAATCTTGCTATTTTTAAAATTTACCCCAACTCTTGAAAAAGCATAATAGACAGCCCATTAGTCTTTACAACTCCTCCTAGCCTGAAAAACTAGTTTACAAAAAATAACCCTAAAATAGGTGCCATACCAAATTAAATAAGAGTGTTGGATAAAAATCGTTGTATAACAGAAAATAGGCGAAAAGTTCCCTCCCTACAATTACGTGGATAATGAGCGGAAAGCAAATAAAAAAAGAAAACATTAATGTGATTAGCCGTGCGTATGTATACCCATATGCAGCTATATCTAATTTTTTATTTATTATAAGCTACGTGTATTTTCCTTTACTTGTATAACTTGTAGATAATTCTGTTTTCTTCATGTATAAATGTGATAGATGAATATTTTAGAGCTTGCATATTGATTGTTCATTCATCGTCGAATAGTGAATGTATATAGTCATGTTTGCACGTGTATCATATATAATCCATGCTGTGTGTAAAAAGTTTATTATGTACTAGTATATGTGTTTTCCTTTGCATGTATAATTTATGGATAACTCTGTTTAATCCGTGTATAAATGCAATAGCTGTATATTTATTCGAGCTTGCAGATTCAATGTTCATTTATCATTGAATAATGAATGTATAACTCTCAAACTCTGTTTGCATGTATAATGTGTATAGTGTAAATTTTTATATAAAATCAGATTCATTACTGCTTTGTTTTATATGTGTAAATTGTATATATTGAAAATAAACCGATGGATAAGACATCATCAGGAAAACAATCCCCAAAAAAGATAAATAAAATCTATATATCTATATATAAAGTTGGGAATAGGAAAACTGACGTGGCATCTTCCATAGACGAGGAATACTATTTATCTTTTTTCCCCTTTTTTGGCGTCTTTTTCCTATTTTCTCTACTAGTTTGTGTTCTAATACAATACTTTCATTTAATTGCTATTTATGTTCTCAAAAGCCATGTTCTTCCAAAAACATTGCGATCTCTTCATTGAATTATAGAAAAAGGTGATAACATATCACAATAGTAAGAAGATTTATATAAATAGAGAAAAGAAGATAACTTTCATATAGAGAATTAGAAAAAAAATATAAATATTTATCTGGTTAATTGAATGGTCTTGATGGGGAAGAGAGAAAGAAAAAATTAAAAAGGAAAAGAAATACTAATAAATAGAAGCATATTGTACCATGAAGGAGGAGGGAACGCCAATTTACAAAAAAAACAAAATAAATAAAGGAAAGAAAGGAAAAGAATAAGAAGAAAAAGAAAGAGGACAAATAGAGTAAACACGGAAGAAGGAGAGAAAGAAAGGTAAGAAAATTAGAGATAACATGCCAATTGATTTCGTAGTTAATGACTTTTGTATTTTGGAGTCAGGTTTCTTTCATATAAAGTAATACGAAAACTTTTGATCGCAAATATCTTTCAATTCTTATGTTCATACTTAGCAGTTAAACTTGATGCGAATTTTTTCCTTCTTTTTCTCAAAATGAATTGATAAGTGTTAATCTTCTTCCTATTTGTATTCTTTAATAGTGGTTTAACAATGTGTCTCTTTTGAAGATAAAAGAATAATACTTGAGCAATAAAATAAATATTGTGAGTGAGCCAATAATATATTCTTTTATGTTCTCAAGAGAATATGCCTTTTTGACTACTTCTTAAGAATTATATGTGAGTTCAACTTAATTGCCATTTTTGCAGTAAAGAATGCAAGTTTCCTTTGGTGAAGTAAGGAACCAATCTCTAATGTGAATTTGATTCATGTTATTTAAACTAACTTATTATGTAAAACAATACACCAAAAAGTCAAAGACAAAATTGGGGATATATTTAGATTTGAACACTAAGATATATTTTTATTATTCGAATATTAAAAAAAAAAAAATATTAATCCTTTATAATTGCGCGAAGCGCGAAAAAGATCCCTAGTTATAACTAAAACTCTAGTAGTAGCAACGCTACTTCATCTTTAAATTTCTCGAATTGATTAACAATAATTTAAGCTTTGACTAAATTAACTTCTTATTTCGCGTGTCCGTCATCCACAACAGTGCGTTGTATCTTTTCTGTATCTTGTTAATATCATAACCAACTTTTAGAAAAATCTTCACTTTAATGGGAACGGAAACCTTCACTTCAATGAGAGATATTGAGCAAAAACGAGGGAATGAAGGGAAAAAGAAACCAAATTCTTTACTTTGCTACGCTGGGAGAGAACCGAAAGAGAGACCAAAATAGAAAATAAAAGAGACCCTTTTTTGTGGGGTATCATATTGAAGAAATGATCAAAATCATCCCTAATATATGGATATTGGATCCATTTGGTCCCTGATGTATAATACCTAATGGAAAAGGTCCTTAATATATACCAAAAGCTAATCAGTTTGGTCTTTAGCCTTAAAAGGTGACGGTACCCACTACAAATCCGTTAAAATGAACAGAACCACGTGAGAAACAAAAGTATAAACAAAAACCTTGCCTTCTTTCACCATCCCCAAATATGAACCCATCTCTTGTCCAACAAAAGATCCTTTTTTATCTCTCTTATCAATTAAAAGTCTTATTTGGTTGTATTTTTTGTCATGAATATGCTACTGTATTTTGGAGGTCAAAATGTCATGAATCACGTACTAACTCTGTAAAGTTTACTAGCTATTAGTGATATCCAATTATTGGTTTTGTTCTCTTAATTAGATGAACTAGGTGCATACAATAGTATCATATAACTTAGTAATAAATTAATGAGATGTAGATTTTTGTCTGAGGAGCTAAAAATCAAGAATAACTTTACATAACTATGAGGCAAAGAAAATAAAATCTCTCTCTGGTTTAAGAAACACCAGAAAAGATAGTTGCACAATAATAGTTGACATGGCTTAAACAATTAACTAAAACTACTCTTCTAAGACAGTACATCTTCTAGCTGTCACACCTCCTTTTGGCGCTACCGCACCACGCGAAGGGCGTGGTAAAGGGAGTTTTTTCAATTAAAGGACAATCGAAACGGGAGTTATTTATTTAATTCAGAGTCGCCACTTGGGAGATTTATGATGTCCCAAGTCACCGGTTGAATCCTGAATCGAGGAAAGGTTTGACTCTATTTAACGGTCCGCTAACCAGAAATCCGGATAAGAAATTCTGTTAACCCGGGAGAAGGTGTTAGGCATTCCCGAGTTCCATGGTTTTAGCACGGTCGCTCAACTGTCGTACTTGGCTTATTTATCTGATTTGTAACATGCTTTACCTTATGTGCCAATTTTTAACCTTTAACCGCTTTTGACTATTTTTCAAGGAATTGAACGTCGTTTAAAATATGTTTTTGGATCACGTCACATGAAATGCACCCGGATACTAGACACATTTTTTATTCAACGTTTTGGGATTTGGACTTGGGTCCCATGAAATGCGCGCCCAAATTTAGGAAGGTAAAATTATTAAACACGCGCCTAAAGAGACTAACACATTATTATTTTTAGGGAAAGCCGTGAAATTCGCTAAACAGCCCGTCCCGAAAACTAAGTATTTTAATATATTTATAGAGGGCCCCGTAGCTAGTGTATTTTTATTTGGCGAGGCTCGTCTCGTTTATTAATTTTAAAAGAATTACAACGTCATGGAAATGCATCTCGAACCACGTCACAATCAATGTACCCGTGATTATCGACACATTTCGACTTCGTTGAGATTTGGATTTGGGTCACATAAATGTACACCCGAGTTTAGGGAGGTAATGTTATTAAAATAAGCACCTAAAGAGTCTACGTGTTTTCAGCTTTGCGAGGGCCATGAAAATTTGCTAAATGGTACGCCTCAATTCTAAAGATTCGACACATTAATTAATTGAGGGCCGTGAGTTTTAGGATTTTTATTTGGCACGGCGCTCCTCACAACTATTCAACAAAATAAACTATGAATATTCATATTTAAAACTAATTAGGTATCACAACTACGCCACGGGAACCATCCCATAACTATGACAAATTATTAAATCACGCCTAATTTAGTCATTATAAACATTCCCATTTAACAAGCATATAAAATCGATAATAAAGAACAAGAGAATCCAAAGTAAGTAAAAATACGAAAGTTACAAATAATGAGATAACATGTGACCAAAAACATTTTTTGCTTAATAAGTACATCACCCCATTTTCCTAAAATATGCTGGACACTTTCTTAACCCCTCATATATTTTAAATTTTGATTTTTAAATACAAGGAAAGCATCCACTCATTTAATACTTAGAAAGCCAAATAAAGTATTCTGCATGAGCTAATCAAAGAGATTAAATTAATATCAACAAAAAATCAACAAACCAATGCAGTATTATTACCAAAAACCCGATAAAATAAAATTAAAAAAAAACTGAACTTACATGGAGAATAAAGAACTGAATCACGACGACCTCTGGACGGAACTAAGATCCAAACTTCGAAACTCGCCGGAACCGCGACAAAGTTTAGAAACGGACCTCGACGAACCTCTTAACTAGAAACGGAACTACTCCCCGACCTCTAGCTCGCCGGAAAGTGTTTTGCAACTGTCGTTGCTGCCCTTTCACGCCACTGCTTTGGTCGGAGTGGGCTGGTGGTCGATTGGTCAGCGATGGAGGACGTGAAGGCTGAAGGAGAACGGGTACTGTTGCTGGTCCGTTCAAATGAGAGGTGAAGCAACAGCTTCAGGTGGTGGTGGCTGTGGATGACGACGAAAGGCTGGTGGTGTGACGACGGAGTGGACTGGCTGGTTAGAGGTTGGGACGTGAAAGTTAACGGAGATGGAGGTGGGCAGCGAGCTTGGTCGTTTGGAGGCAGCAGGTGGAGGAGTAAGCGATGCAGCAGCTGTTCGCTGCTGCTCGGACGACGTGGGTCGACTGGCGGATCGGAGGAGCTGAAGGTGGCGTGACAGTGGAGTTGTTTTGTCCGACGGAAGTGGCGGGCCTGGTTCGTTTAGCGACGGTGGTCGCCGAAAATGGTGGAGAAGACGACGGAAGGGGAGGGTTTTTTCTGTGTTTTTAATACTACTCTTTTTTTAAAATCCAGACCGAACAGTGGTAGATTAATCCCTGTATATGTGTATTGTATTTTTTTCTCCTCCTCTGAAATGAATCCTCTTTTTTATTTTTAAACCAAAATGTCTTCCCCTTTTAAAAATATTAAAAGACCCCTCCACAATGTGTGCCCAACGTGTGTGTGTATATTGCATTGTCTTTTCTTTTCCGTAAATCATTGCACAAAATGTGTAAAAATTGTCTCCCACTATTTTAGGGTTTAGGGTAGTGGGTTGGGTATGGGTATTGGGCTTAGGTTGTTATGGGTTAGGTCCGAAAATTAGGCCTAAAAACGGGTAGTTTGAACCCGAATATTATTCTTTGTCCGGAACCGAAAATAGGAACATGATGTTATTTGATCAATACTATATAAGCAAAAATGACTATCAAAATAAGACTAATAATTAAAATAAAACTATTTTTATATATTTTCAAGTTTTAAAATAACTACAAAACATTAATAAACTATTTTTTCGTAATTCTCAAAGTTATATAAAGATATAAATATAAAGTAATACTTTTTGTATATATATATTTTTAAGTTTAAAATGACTACAAAATATTAATGAAACTATTTTTTTGTAATTTTCAAAATTATTTAAAGATAAAATAAGGTGCTATTTTTGTATTTTTCAAGTTTATGGGAAATGCATAAACTAAAATTTATATATTTTTTTTTTGTATTTTTTTATTTTTGTAATGAAAATAAAGTGAAAGAGTCAAAATTAGCTGAGATAGCTATATTAGACCTAAACTAAATATTTACGCTAAAAATATGAAAAATCTCGGGGAGGGTCAAAAATCACACGTCTACACTAGTTTCATCATAGCAAAAAGCAGCAACACCTTGTCCCATTTAACAAAAAATAACAGCAGATCATGTTAAATATTCCAAGAATTGTGATTCAGTCTAGTATCTTGAGTTGGTCAAGGATTTGCTCTTCTTGCATCGAAGAAGAGGCAAACTCGAAAATAAAGAAGATAAAGAACAATAAATTTTAACGTGCAAAACTTTTCAAATCGAAGGTAAAAACCATGAGATCACAAAGATCCAAAAAGCTCTACTGTAAAAATAAGAAAATTATAAAAGTTCTCCAAATTGACTACACAACAAGTGTCAAATACGGAGCAATAATAGCAACAATAAATCAATTGAAGAAAGAGGAGAATTAACAAAAATAAAGCTATTGTTTGAGACCGGTAATCTGATGTTACGGGTATCTAAATCCGATTTTCACCATTCAAATCAAAGACCAAGATGTTACAAACACTCAGTCAAAATGTCAGTCTGATCCAACAGTTAACGAATTAGAAAACGTAATTTGAAATTGGCTGGTCGGAATAAAAATCTGCAGCAAAGCAAATACTTTTCTTCTCTCTTCTCTCTTGATGAAAGCTCTCTAAAAAATAACTCTTATGTGCTTAAGTATTTCAAAGACTTGTATCAACAAGCATAGAATAATTTTCCAAGGTTGTCCTATTGATAGATCATAAGTGGTACTTTCTCTTAAAACCAAAACCCACTCAAAATAGGAATAAACACCGAATCCAATTCCGAATAGGAATGGAAACCAAAAGAGAAAGGATTAGGCCATTGGGCCTTTGCTGGATAACATGAGCATCTGCCCAACAAAGTCCCTCTCTAGCTACGGAGCAAAATATGTTTTCAAGTAGAGGAATTATTGATAGGCTTCATGCCTTTCCAATTTTCTCCAAAACGCATGCTTATCTGCAAGCTTAACGACGAAGTCCTCACGCTACTCCATATAAATGTCCTCATCTAAATCACCATGAAGAAAAATAATCTTGACATCCATCTGCTCAACCTGTGAATCTAGATTTGCGGCTAAACTTAGAACCATATGAATAGAATACATCTTTACAACATGGGAGAATATTTCATCAAAGTCAAACTCCCTTCTTCTGGACAAAATATTTAACAACTAACCTCGCCTTGTATCTAGGCGCAAAGTTATGCTTATCTTGGTTTATTCTGTATATCCATTTATTAGATAAAGCTCTCTTACCTTTCGGTAATTTAACTAGCTCTGAAAGCCTATATGAGTCCGCCAACCTATAGAGTACCTGGTCCCTTATGAGACTGATACGTAGAATACAGT
>MU746619.1:21354-39639 GCA_026770625.1 Nicotiana glauca
CTCTTCATCTCGTATGTTTTCAGATTACTAATCAACTCATCCATGGTCAGAGTCTGTAGATCTTTAGCTTCCGTGATGGAATTTACCTTACTTTCCCAAGACCCAGGTAGAATACTGAGAATTTTTATTACAAGTCTGTTTCTGGGAATGAAATCTCCAAGCGAATGAAGCTCATTTATGATGGAGGTGAATCTGGTATGCATGTTTTGTATAGATTCATCATCCTTCATCCTGAACATCTCATATTCTGTGGTGAGCATGTCAATTTTGGATTGCTTGACCTGGGTGGTTCCTTCATGAGCGGTTTGCAATGCCTACCATATTTCTTTGGCAGTTTTACAAGCTGAGACTCTATTGTACTCATCAGGTCCTATGCCACACATCAAGATCTTCTTGGCACGGTAGTTCTTTTCTACAGCTTTTCTGTCAATGTCATTGTACTCTCTTATTCCTTTAGGCACCAGTTGCTCTGTTTCTTCAATCTTTTTTTTATGGGAACATGTGGACCATCATATATGATGTCCCATAACTTTTAGTCTTCTGCCATAATGAAATCATGCATCCTGGTCTTCCACCAGCCATAGTATTGACCATTGAAAATGGGAGGTCTATAGGTTAATTGTCCTTCTTCAAAGCTAGGTGGGGCGGACATTGAGGATTTCTCCTAGGTGTTATCCTGATAGGAGAAACCTGCTCTGATACCAATTTGAAAGCCTGTATGAGTACGCCAACCTATAGAGTACCTGGTCCCGTATGAGAGTAATACTTAGAATGCAGTAAAGACTCAACGTAAAGGAGGCCAGAGATTTTTCTACATGGAAAAATCCCACATAAGGGGATCAAAAAATCACGACCTACACCTGTAGGCTTTTAAACTCACTAACTTATAATCTACCTATTACAAGCCACTTTGCAATACTTCCGATTGCAAAGGCTTCAAAGTAACTTGTGATGCACCACCACAAGCCACTTTATAACTCTCCTAGTTATAAAGGATTTAACTTATGACTACTACTAGTCACAACATAAACTCTAAGGTTTACGAATTTTGTTTGTTCCTAAAATAGTGCTTCTAAGAAAGCAAACTAGGAATTACAATGTAAAGCAATTAACAAGATTACAACTCAACTATGGACAACATACAACTTTGTTGGAAACTGATCGTTAGTGAAGTTGTCTTCTTGTTCTTGACGCACTAGTGACTTCAATGCCAGATCAATAATTCTTTTTGCTTGAGAGAATATCACTGAATGTACAAAAACTAGCGTGTCTTGCACCAGGTTGTTTTATCACAAAAGATATCACCATAGTAGTGGTGTCAACTCTTGGTGTACTTTTTTCAGAGAGAAGTGACTGCTGCACTGTTTTTAGAGCCACTTATGGGCAGGTGCATTCCATCTGGACTTTGTGCTTCTGTCAGGACATACCAATGAACTAGGTCCTAATGCTTCTGTCAGGACATGCCAATGGACCTAGTCCTGATTGTGTTCCACAATTGTATTGGCATTTTCTTTTGCTATGTTCCAGATATGTACTTGACCTGTGCTTTTATCAAAGAATCCCAAGGGAGCAGGTTCCTGTTGTGTTTCTCTTGATTTTGATTGCGTACAGATACTAACATGTTCTGTTGTCGGAGATGTCTAAAGGACCAACACATCGGGTCCCTGTTGTGTTCCTCGTTGTGTTCCTACCTCAGGTAGCCTTTGAATAGTTTACATGAACTGTGTATCCTGTGGGACAAGATTCTCTATCTGGTTCTTAACACCAAGTTTGTTAGATCATTAAAACATAGAAAGTATAAGCTCAGTTATTGAAAGCCCATCAAACTCATATGTGCCACTCTCATAGAGTGACTTTATCTTATCTTCCATGTCTTCGGTCCACTGATCTTTGTGAGTACCTTGCATCGCTTCATCATAATTTTCAGGTTCTCTCATGTCAGTCAAAAGTACATACTCATCAGGAGGATAGCACATGAATTTTTGCTTCTCCCTTGTAGATCTTCTAAGAGAGGTTTCAGGGGCATTCGAAGTAGTTACCTGAGCAGGAACTGGTTGCTGATCAACCAAAACTTTATCAACTGAAGCATCCATAACATTTATACCATGATGATCATTTTGATCTTGATCACTATTTCCATCATTGTCTTGGGTTCCTTGATGTGCAATAGGTGCCTTAGCAATTGAAACTGGATCAATATCAACTAGGGGTGGCAAAATGGTTAAAAGAAAATAGTTAACCACCCATATTATCCACAAAAAAATAGGTTGGATAATGAACTTTTTAAAAATGGGTCAAATATGGATAAGAACCATATTATCCATTTAGAAAATAGATAACCAATGGATAACCAATGAGTCTAACTTTTACATTTGTAAAGCCTCAAATTGGAGGTTCCTCGAGTTAGGGAGATTAAGAATTCTCCCTAACATGATCATATACAAGAATTCATGGATAATATGGGTAACCCATACTATCCGCCGATTAATCCTTTTTTATCCATATTAAATATGGGTCGGGTCGGGTCGGGTCGGATAATTCATCTATTTTTTATTACTCGTTTTCAACCCGAACCATATTCGACCTGACCGTTTGCCACTCCTAATATCAACTAAGCTCTCATTACTCTAAGAATCTATCTTCTCAGATTTGTCAATATCTTATATAGTTTGGTCTTCAGAGAATATTTCATCACGACTTCTAATAAGTTTATTGTCAACTGGATCACAAAAATGATAACAAAACTCATCTTGACCATAGCTGATAAAGATGCACTGCTTAGTTTTGACATCCAGTTTTGATCTCTCATCTTTAGGAACATGCACACAAGATTCACACCCAAAACTCTTAGGTGAACATAAGAAACATCTTTAGCAAACCAAACTCTATCTAGGACATCACCATCGAAAGCAACAGTAGGAGACAAATTTATAACATAGGCAACAATATTAAGTGCTTCCATCCAAAATATATTTGGAAGTTTAGCCTCTGAAAGCAAGCATCTAACTTTCTCAACTAGAGTGCTATTCATCCTCTCTGCCAAACCATTCAATTGAAGCGTGGAGTTTTTTGATGACGAATCATTGTTCCTTGCAATAGTTACCAAAGGGACCACAATATTCACCACCATTGTCAGTGCGAATACATTTTAATTTCTTCCCCATCTGCCTCTCAATTGAGCCTAGAAATTCCTTAAACACGCCAAGTGCTTAATCTTTAGATTTCAAAGGATACACCCAGAGCTTACGAGAATGATCATCAATGAAGGTCACAAAGTAAAGTGCACCACCTTTTGACTTTACTTTAAAAGGACCACACAAATAAGAGTGTACTAGCTCTAATAAATCGGGCTTTCTTGAGGTAGGATGGCTATGAAAGGAAACCCTTTAAGGTTTGCTAGCTAAACAATGGATACACCTTTTCAGCTTTGCTTGTTTCACTCCAGAAAGCAAACTTTTCTTAGCCAAACACGTAATCCCCCTCTCGCTCATATGACTCAATCTTCTGTGCAACAATTCTGATAAAGTGTCACTTTTCACCAGATTTATAGAGTCATTAAGAATACAGCCCCGTATTACATATAAATGACCAGACTTGACTCCTCAAGCCACTACTAACAAGCCCTTAGTGAGCTTCCATTGGCCATTAAAGAGGGCATTATGGTAACCTTCATTGTCTAATCTTCTTGAAGAGATCAAATTAAAAGGAAAGTTTGGAGCATGCTTGATATCTTGAATAACTAACATTGCACCATTATTAGTTTTCAAACAAACTGTGCCAACACCAAATACCTTTACTTCACTAGCACTGCCCATCATTAACACTCTAGAATCAACAGGAGTATAAGATGAAAAAAAGTCCTTTCTTGGTGTGACATGTGAGGTAGCTTTAGAATCTACCATCCAGCTCGTCTCATGGGATACCAAATTGATGACATTTTCATCATAAGCAAAAATAAGGTCATCTTGAACAATAGCAACAACATTGTTCTCGTTATTTTCAACTTTCTTTCCTTCTCTAATGTCTTGCAACAACTTACGGCAAAACCTTTTGATATGTCCTTTCTTTCCACAGTGGTTGAATGTAATATTATGGTATTTGGACCTTGACTTACTTCTACATTTACCTCTATTCCACGAGCCTCTTGTTCTATCTCTCCCCGGACTTCTGTAACTAAGATATCTGCTTGTGAGGACGAACCTTGAGATTTTCTCCTTACTTTCTCGTTCAATACACCACTCTTGGCATATTCCATGGTCACCTTAGCTCCAAGAGCTGTATTTTTCAAATAAACACAAAGAATTTCCCAAGAGTCAGGCAGAGTATTAAAAATCCAAAGTCATTGTATCTCATCATCAATATTAACTCCCATTCCATACAGCTGATCAAGGACGCTTTGAAAATTATTTATGTGATCAAGGATAGGGCTGCCTTCCTTGTATTTTAAGGTCATCAATTGCTTTAGTAGGAACAAATTGTTGTTCCTAGTTTTTGAAGCATAAAGAGTCTCTAGCTTTTCCCGCAATGATCTCGCATGTGTCTCGTTCATAAGATGGTTGTGAACATTATCTTCAACCCATTGTCGTATATATCCATATACTTGTTGGTGCTTAAAATCCCAATCTTCATCAGATATACTCTCGGGTTTGTGAGCTACAAAAATGGGTAGATGCATCTTCTTCACGAACAACAAGTCTTGTATATGCTAACCAAGTTTGGCATCATTTGGAGTTTGTTTGCCTATGGGCCTGACTTCACCAAGGGCAGTAGAATTGTCATAATTTTCTAAAGTGTCCTAAGGCCATAAATATTTTCAAACTTCATGGAAGTGTGAAGGAAGTCAATACAAAGCTTTAGGAACAGACAGTGCCTTATTCGGAGTTCGGATGAGTGAGAAAGGGTCATTATGATTCTCTGGCCAAAACATATCTACTAAGGGATCATGGACTTTTTTATTTTAAGTATATATAAGGGTTTACTTATTCATTATAATAAAAGATTTGGAGCTCTATAAATTGAATATCCATCATTCTTATTCAGTAGCATCTATAATGTAGTCATATGGGGTTTGAGAGTCGTGTTTAGGGGGAAAACTTTACAGGACAAGCATTAGTGTATCACTTGTGTTTGCCTCTTCGTGAGATTGTTCTCTCGATATTTTGTACTCTCTTTTATTATAGAGGATTGCTCATTCCCGTCGTGGATGTAGGTCAGTTGACCGAACCACATTATATGCTTGTGTCTCTTTTGGTAGATTTCTCTTTTACTGTCTGAGTTATCGTTGTTCAAGTATTGCGTTACTAGCCTCCACATGACACCTGATTATTTTGGTCCTAACACTTCTAACTTGCAAGCAAGATAAAAAATAATTTTATATTATAAATCCTATAATGGAGAGTCAATTCATATATTACACCAAAGATTTTACTGGCAACTTCTCGAAAACTGTTGATGTAGGAGGCATCCAAAAAGATGAGTCATGTACACCTACTTCTGACTCCACATAGTTTAATTTGCATGTTGTTGGCCCAAGAACATGTGAAGTTTTGAAGAATGACAAAAAAACTCAGTCATGGACCAGGTCCATCTTGTGAAGCACAGTCATGATTAACCTATACATGTGAGATGCACGTGAAGGAGATAAGTCCTACTGATAAAGCAACAATATCTCCTGATCTGATCGAAAAGGTTGCATGTTAGATAAGGAGAGAAAGTCTCCTTATATGAAGAGAACACAATCCAGGATAAAAATAGTGTTAGAGTTTGATATCATCAAGAACTCTTATGTGATAGAAGAGCAGCAACTGGGTCCAAATCAAACTCTGATTACTAACCTATTAAATAATAGTGATTGTTCTCTTTTACAAGTATTGCACATAAGCAGAAGTTAAAGTAAATTGAGAGAAAAAGAGCAAGGCGATTTTGCAAGCAATTTAAGTGAGATTTGAGTGTGCACTCCTGAAGCTACTTGAAGGAGATAGAAGAATCAGTTCCATTGTGTCTTTCTTTTATTCTAGTTCAATGGTAGTAGGTGGTTTAAAGTTGTACCTTTCATATTTCATAAAAGCAATTGCATTAGGTACTTAGAGTGTTCAAGTTATAGCTAACTTGAAGTTGTCGCAACAGTTGAGGTTGTGTGCCACAACGGGATTAGAGTTAATCCTTAGGTTTATAAAGAGTTTTGTAAATGTTGTTTTGGCTCAGTGATTTTAGTGGAAGTTTGGGAAAATCCTACTGAGTAATAGGTCGTCATTTTTCACCTTTTGAGCCAGGTGTTTTCCATGTAAAAATCTCTGTATTTTTTACTTTCAGTATTTATTATTCCGTAAACAGTAGTAATTATAACACCTAGAAGAACCATGTTCTTCTATAGAGTAGTTAAGCAAAAATTAGGTACCACAGAAATCACCCCCTCCTCCTCTTGTGTGGCATTGAAGCTTAAAAAATCAATTGGTATCAGAGCGGGTTATTCTTGAAGAGGCTAACACCTTAGGAAAACATCAAGATGAGTGCATCACCTGGAAACTGGGAAGGGCAATCCACTGTTAGGCCTCCACTCTTCAATGGTCAGTACTATTCCTGGTGGAAGAATAGGTTGAGAGATCATATCATAGGAGATGACTATAAACTCTAGGACATAGTCATTGATAGTCCTTTGGCAACTACAAAGAAGAATGAGGAAGGAGTGGATGTGCCAAAAATAAGAGCTGACTGCACTGCTGAAGATTTGAAGAAATGAGAGAAGAATGCCAAGGCCAAGAAATGGCTTATGTGTAGACTAGGTCCAGACGAGTATAACAGGATTCAAAGTTGTACTACTGCAAAGGAAATATGGGATATTTTACAAGTGGCTCATGAAGGAACTCCTCAAGTAAAGAGATCAAGAGTAACACTGCTATCTCTCAATATGAGAACTTCAGTATGAAGGAGAGAGAAACTATCCTGGAGATGTACACAAGGTTTATAATACTAACAAATGAACTTAAATCTCTTGGTAGAATTATACTTGAAGAAGACAAGGTTGAGAAAATTTTGAGAAGAGTCTTAGCAAAATCACTACTATTCAGGAATCAAAGAACATTGCTACCCTCAAGCTGGATGAACTGGTTGGAAACCTCACTGCATATGAACTAAGAAGGCAATCCATAAAAATGGATGCATCTAAAAAGGAAAGAAGTTTGGCTCTCAGAATAGCTGAAGGTGCAGATCTAGAGGATGATGAAGTAGCCATGATCACTAGAGATTTCAAAAAGTACCTGATGAGAGGAAAGGGTTCTTCAAGAGCTACAACCTTCAATAAACCTAAGGCTCCTGAGAAACAGACCAATAAGGGCTGCTACAAATATGGTAAGACTAATCACATGATCAAGAACTGTCCTCAATGGGAAATTGAGTGGAAGAAGGAAAGGGCTAAACGAAGGAATAAGAAAAAGGAACAGGTTCAACCCAAAAAAGAACAAAGGATCAACAAAGGCTATGGTTGCTACATGGGGAGAAACATCATATGAAGACTCAGAAGATGAAGCTGGAGATGAACAAGCACTTATGGCCATTAGAGATTTAGATGATGAACAAGAGGTTAGTGTCCTTCATCTCAAAGACAAGATTAAATTCCTGTCTAAAGAAAAGTTGTCTAAACTATTGCTAGACTTCATTGATGAGTCTAAAATGATTAACAATGAGAAAAAGGAACTGTCTAGGGAATGTGTAATCCTAAAAGCCAAGTGCAAGAATCTAGAATCTAGGGCTAAGGAGAGTGACAGTAAAAATGCTGAGTTTACAACGTGTTTTTCTGCTTGTTTTGGAAGCTTGAAATGACAGACAAGTGGTGACCATGATACGTCCTTGCTACTGAGCTTCTTGTCTTCCATCTTTCTTTATTGTGGGGTCCGTGCAACAAGAACAAGAGTGCTTACTCTTTCTTTTTCTTTGCCACCATGAGACCGGAAATCAATGCTTTCGCGCGAAGTCCTTGTCACTGTGGAAAACTAGTACTTTCCTATAGTTGATCAAGGCTGCTTGAACTTTCAAACCTGGTCAGGTCTTGGAATCGGCAAGGAGCAGCTATTGAATCTGGTGATGGCGGTGTGATAATGCCAGTCGAAAGGGAAAGAAACGGGCTGGAATTCATGTATGCCTAATCTATACAAAGTGGGTGCTCTATTCCGCAATACAGGATGTCCCTGCGTAACTTTTTGAAGGATTTCCCAAACAATCAGCTCTTTTCTCGAAGAGAACCAGGTTCTTGAACTTGGCACTAGTGTCCTAGAACTTAAGTCTGAGAACTTAAAATTGAAACTAGGAACATGTAAGAAGAAAGCTGATCACACTCATCTCACTCTAGAAGAAAACTTAGGAAAAATGAAGGATGAGATATACAGGAAGGATGAGCAGATAAAAGCCTTAAAAGAAGATCTAGGGAAGGTAAAACATGAACTAGACAGAATTTGGAAATGGAACAAAGCTTATGATGCACTTTCCTCTCTACAAGAACATCATAGTAACAACAAAAGAGGACTTGGCTATGGGACTCAAACACCCAAGTGAGATCCTTAAAGCAAGTACCTCGCTCTTCCGGAGAACAAAATATGCACACACTGTAGTAAGGCTGGCCATTGCAAAAATAAATGCAATGCAAAAGAAATGGACAGTCAAAAGAACAAAGCTTTTGTTCAAGAGAAAAATAGGCTACCTGGGTGGGCTAAAAGGAATTTGATTTATCTCTTTGCCTATAGAAAGGGACCCAAACTAGTTTGGGTTCCTAAGACTAACCCCTGATTTCTTTTTGCAGGCCCAAGTGAAGGGAAGTAGCCAAATATGGTACATAGATAGTAGTTGCTCAAAACACATAACTGGAAGCAAGAACTAGTTCCTTTCACTTGAGGACCTAAAAGGAGGTAATACCTCCTTTGGAAATGGGAAGAAAGGTGAAATTATTGGGGTTGGAAAGGTAGATAAGACAGATTCACACTCCATTGAGAATGTCTACTTGATAGATGGCTTGAAATACAGCCTAATCAATGTGTCACAACTGTGTGAGAGAGGTAACCTTGTAGCATTCACCTCTACAAAATGCTTTGTGATCAACCTTATTACTGACAAGATTGTTATGCAGGGAAAAAGAGTGAACAATATTTACATTGTAGATTTGTCTATTCTTTTAGAAAATGAACTTGCCTAAGTGTTTTGGATAATGATCCCCTCCTATGGCACAAAAGACTTGGTCATGCAAGTTTGAATCAGCTAAAGAAATTAGTCTCTAAGGGCTTGGTGATAGGTCTACCTAACATCAAGTTTAAGAAAGACAAAGTTTGTGAGGATTGTGCAAGGGGGAAGCAGGTAAGATCATCCTTCAAAAACAAGAAAATGGTAAGCACAAACAAGTCCTTGGAACTGGTTCATATGGATCTCTGTGGTCCAATGAGAACCTTGAGCAGAGGTGGAAAGAAATATGTGATGGTGCTAGTTTATGATTATTGCAGGTTTACCTGGGTACTATTCTTAACATATAAAGATGAAGCATTTGATATGTTTACTGCTTTTATTAGGAAAACTCAGAAATAATTAGGCAATCAACTTGCATCCATAAAGTCTGATCATGGAAATGAATTTAAAAATGCTAAGTTTGCTAAATTTTGTGATGAGCATAGTATAGATCTCTGCCCCTAGGACTCCTCAACAAAATGGAGTAGTTGAAAGAAAGAACAGGACCCTTGAAGACATGGCTAGGACTATGCTTGTTTCTAGTAAACTACCTCATAGCTTCTGGGCAGAGGCTGTAAATACTGCTTGTTATATTATCAATAGATGCATGACTAGACCACTTGTAGACGAGACTCCCTATGAGTTACTTAAAGGGATAAAACCAAATATATCCCATCTTAGGGCATTTGGATGCAAATGCTTTGTGCATAATAATGGAAAAGACTCCCTAGATAAGTTTGATCTCAGAAGTGATGAGGGAGTATTCTTGGGATATTCTTCACGTAGCAAAGCATATAAAGTATCCAATAAAGCAAAATTTATGTGTGGAAGAAAGTGTGCATGATGTGTTTGATGAAACTAACATTCTTTCTGAGAGACAGGAACATGAAGATGAAGCTATTGGATTGGTAAAGGATTTGACAGAATTCATAGCACAGGCTAAAGAGGCAGCAAAAGAAAGAACAGGTGATGGAACAAGTTCTTCCATCCAGGGCAACCTGACAGGGGGAACTGATCAAAGAGGAGTTGAAACTAATCCTCTAAAAGAATTTGTTCATGATCATGTTCCTCATTAACAGAATATGGGAGAAATATCTAGTAGAAACCAGATGATTGTGAAATCTCACAAGTATCAAAGTTCTCATCCCATTGAGAACATAATCGCTGATCCAACATCTGGAGTCAAAACTAGATCACAATTAAAGAATCTGTGTGCTTTTGATGCCTCTCTATTTCGTATTGAACCTAAAAATATTGTTGAGGCTTTGCAGGATGCAGATTGGGTGAATGCAATGTAAGATAAACTCAATCAATTCGAAAGAAGTCAAGTTTGGCATCTAGTTCCAATACCCAAGGATAGATCAGTTATTAGTACCAAATGGTTCTTCAGAAACAAACTTGATGAAGATGGAAAAGTTACAATAAACAAGGCAAGACTGGTGGTCCAAGGTTACAGCCAAGAGGAAGGCAAAAATTATGATGAGACTTTTGCTCCAGTTGCAAGACTAGAGGCAATATGACTTCTCATAGCCTTTGCAGTACACATGGAATTCATTCTTCATCAGATGGATGTCAAAAGTGCCTTCTTGAATGGCTACCTGAAAGAAGAAGTTTTTGTGAAACAACCTCCAGGGTTTGAGAACAAGAATGTCCTGAGCATGTGTACAAATTAGACAAGGCTCTCTATAGACTCAAGCAGGATCCAAGAGCATGGTATGAACGACTGTCCAAATTTTTGCTTGACCATGGCTATAAAAGAGGTAAAATTGACAGTACCTTATTCTTAAGAGAAAAAGGTAAGGATCTCCTTGTGGTACAAATATATGTTGATGACATAATCTTTGGGGCCACTACTGATAAGCTAAGTAAGGATTTTGCAAAACTAATAGGGAGTGAGTTTGAAATGAGTATGATGGGTGAGCTTAACTTCTTCTTAGGCTTATAGATCAAACAAAGTCCTAATGGAACCATGATCCATCAACAGAAGTATGCAAAAGAGCTAATCAAAAATTTTAAAATGGAAGAATCAAAAGAAATAGACATGCCCATTGCAACTACCACTAAATTAAACATTGATGAACTTGGTTCATCAGTTGATCAAAAGTTATGTAAGGGTATGATTGGTTCACTCTTGTATCTTACTGCCAAACAGACCTGACATTGCTTTTAGTGTAGGGCTTTGTGCTCACTTCCAGGCTAATCCTAAAAATTCTTACTTGACTGCTATCAAGAGGATACTAAGATATTTGAAAGGCACCACTGATTTGTGTCTTTGGTATCCTAAAGTAGTAATTTCAATCTAGTAGGATATATTGATGCTGATTATGCAAGTTTCCTTGTGGATAGAAAAAGCACCTCAGGTATGGCTCACTTTCTTGGTTCATGTCTTGTATCATGGACCACTAAAATTCAGTGGCCTTATCCATTGATGCGGCTGAATATGTTGTTGCTGCATCTTGTTGTGCCTAATTGCTATGGATCAAACCGTAGCTGGTAGATTTTGGAATTGAAGTTGGTTGCATCCCTATATTATGTGATAACACTAGTGCTATAAGTATGACAAAGAACCCCGTTAATCATAAGAGGATTAAGCACATAGATGTTAGATACCACTTCTAGAGAGATAACTACGAGAAAGGATTGATCTCTATAGAATTTTGTGCTACTGATAAACAAATTGCTGACATCTTCAGTAAAGCACTGAGTAGAGAAAATTTTGAGAGGAACAGGTTAGAATTAGGGATGATTAAGATCACCTAATAGGTCCAGTTCAGAATGCACAATGAAAAAAAAGAAAAAAAATTGAAAAAAAAAATTTGGCTAGGAATTATGAACTTGTGTAAATATCTAGATTAATTCTGTGTAAATATCTAGATTAATTCTTACTTAGCTTCATACTTTAATTAGTATACTCCTGTGACATGTGTTTATATGACTCACTAATCTCTTACAAAATTTTCTCTATTATGTCATTTGAGGCATGTTCAAGAGAGTTCTAAATGAAGAACCCGGTTCATCAGTATGGGCTCATATGAAAGCTCATGCATGTTTTCTATACTCTACACAATTAGAAAGATTAACATTTCAATCATGAGCAGAAGTCCTATACTTGTCAAATTCCTAGAAAATTTTATCTGTTGGCATTGTACAAGTTCCGTCCATCTAAAACTCTAAACCTCAATTTTTGCCTAATATCTAGTGCAGCCAAATAGATCATTCAGAATCAGGAATTTTAGGTTGATTAGACTGCTATTTGACCACTGCAAAAGGCTGCCGTTACTCATTAAATATGTAATTCACTTTAAATACACATCAATTCTACAACCTTCATCATAGCTACAAACCGTCCAAAACTTGTCTTCACTATCACCTGCTCTCTTCTCCAAAATTCTCAAACTCTTTCAATAAATCGACAATCATGTCTAACCCTCAAAACAACCCTAGCTCTCCTCCTCCACCATCTCCCTCAAATTCATCCTCATCTACTCCCCCCTGGTGTATCCCCAAAACCTAGACTACGAAGGCAGAAAAATGCTTGCTCGAAAGACTGTAGCATCTGGGGATTTGAGAAAGGCTTTAAACAAAAGGTTGAAAGCAAGCCAAATGAAGGAAAGCCAAGCTCCAAATTCTGATTCTAGCTCTGAGTCTGAATCCTATCAATCAGCGACTGAGAATCCCCAAGAATCCCCTACTAAGGTAAGTTCATCTGTGATTGAAAACTTAGAGACTAGGTTTGTTCTGGTTGGACCAATTAGGGATATTGAATTGCAAACGTTGGAGTGGAGGTAAAAAGAATAATGAATAAGAAAAAGAGATAGAGGGTGCATATGGTGAAGAAAGGGGAATTGGGAATAGTATAGTACCTGCTATTTGTGGAGTTAAACATAAAGGGGTAGAAACGAGTGGCCTGAAGTCAGGGGGAAGTGGTTCTGGGGAAGCTGCTGAGGGGTTAGTTCATCTAAGCAAACAGAGAGATGAACATGTTTCATCTACTGAAGAGACCTTGGCTGATCTACTGAAAAAATTTGGGGCAAGCTATGACCCAAAGAAGCGCAAAACTCCCATAACAAAAGCCCCAAATATTCCCAAGCCTTTCAAGAAAAGAAAGGCTTCATCCCTAACACTTACTGCCTCTTCAGTGCCTAGGGGAAGAGCCACAAGAAGCAGGGTAACAGAGTGAAGCTGATCTACAAAAAGCCTTAGAAGAAAGTAAGAAAAAGAAAATGGAGAAGGGAAAGGGAAATATTGCATTATCCTCAGAGGCTGTTGAGGAAGAGGAGATGGAATTGGTCCATCAAGAAGGTGGTACAACAGTAGAGGTTCCTACCCCCAAGCCCAAAAATCGCAAGACTTCCTCCAAGAAATCTACCTCTGTGTCTGAGGCTGTTGAACCTTCACTAGCCAAGAGGACAAGATCTACAATGAAAAACAAACAAGCAAAATTTTTTGATGATAAAGAATGGAGTGGAGAAGAAGAAGAAAATGAATCTGAAAAGGGAGCAAGATAGGTTTACCATGTTTGGCAGAAGGAAAATATTGAAGGGAATAATGTTGAAATACCTGGAGCAACCAGGAATGATTAGGTTGATAGATGCCTTAGCAGCTCAGGGGTGGAAGGACATGGTCCTTCAGATGGATGGTAGGCTTGCCAGGAATGAGCTGATTGAATATATGGCAAATGTTGTGGTTAAGGATGGCATAGTTATAAGCCTGGTGAAAGAAGTTCAAGTGCAGTTTGATGCATAGAAACTAGGAGAGATTCTGGACATACCCTCTGAAGGGTTTGATGACTATACAAGACAAATGTTGCTTTGCCTAGACTCCCTCCCTACTGCCCTTGAAATCACCAAGAGATTTTGTGATTCAACAGAAGTGAATGAAGCTCGGGCTGTGCAGAAGAGTGAAATGAGGCCTGAGCACAAGGTTGTGTTTGAATTTGTCAACAAGTGCTTATTGCCCAGACATGAGAGAAGGCATACTGTTAATTACATGGATCTGGTCCTTATGGAGTGCCTGGAGAGAGGAAAACAAATCAATTGGCCTGCTTTCATTGTCAAGCTACTAGACATGATCATAAATGGCTCCAAGGCTCATGCTACTCCATATGGCTTCATACTAACCACAGTTCTGGACAGGCTGAATGTGCCTCTGAAGAAATGGGAAATGGCCTCAAGTAAGGAATATTTTGGCATCAATACTCTGCTTTCTTGTGACTATCCAGTCAATGCCATCCCAAATGAACCTGGTTCATCGTAGAGGACACTCATCAATAGCAAGGTTAGGAGTCTGGTTTAGGAATGTGCAGCTAAGGATGCTAAAATAGAAAGGCTCAAGGCACGTGTGGTTGAAGTGGAAGCTAAGAGGGATGGTCTCAGATCTGAGCTTGCTAAAGAAAAGGAGAAAAATGATGGAATTCTTCAGAACATGTTGAAACTTCTCCAAACCCAATCCTAACCCTCTAGTTCCTCCAAGCCTTAGGACTCCTAGATCCTGTATCCTGCACTTGTTCAGTACCCCCAGTGACCCAGATTAGGCATGTTTCTATGTTGCTTTGTTTTTTGCTCATGGTTGAATGTTTTTCTTTCTTTTATGGATTGTTGGTGGCAACATATCTCTATCAATGACAACTGCTATTTTCTCTCGTTCAATGATTATTTTGACCTTGATAGTTTAAATATTTTTGTTAGATTACTGATGATTGCACCATGCCCGTAGTTGCCCCACGACCATAAGTATTTATTAAAATCTGGGATTCACATTGTGTATACAACTTTCAATAATGCCAAAAGGGGGAAGAGATATTGTGCTTTATATATTCTGAAATAAGTGATGTTTATAACCTAATTAACATGGTCTTTGATGATAAGTGAATTTTCTAAGTTTAGTATTGATGGTTAAGCTGAGTTCTTACAGGTTTCGAATCAGTAAAACACACAGAGTTTGTCATCATCAAAAAGAGGGAATTTTGTTGGCCCAAGAACAGGTGACCCAGGAACAGGTGAAGTTTTGAAGAATGACAAAAGAACTCAGTCATGGACAAGGTCCATCTTGTGAAGCACAGTCATGATCAACCTATACATGTGAGATGCACGTGAAGGAGATAAGTCCTACTGATAAAGCAATAATATCTTCTGACCTGATCAAAAAGTTTGCATGTTAGATAAGGAGAGAAAGTCTCCTTATATGAAGAGAACACAATCTAAGATAAAGATAGTGTTAGAGTTTGATATCATCAAGAACTCTTCAGCGATAGAAGAGCAGCAACTGAGTCTAAATCAAACTATGATTACTAACCCATTAAATAACAGTGATTGTTCTCTTTTACAGGTATTGCACATATGCAGAAGTTAAACTAAATTGAGAGCAAAAGAGCAAGGCAATTTTGCAAACAATTTAAGTGAGATTTGAGGGTGCACTCCCGAAGCTACTTGAATGAGATAGAAGAATCAGTTCCATTGTGTCTTTCTTTTATTCTAGTTCAATTGTAGTAAGTGGTTTAAAGTTGTACCTTTTAGATTTCATAGAAGCAATTGTATTAGGTACTTAAGTGTTCAAGTTATATCTAACTTGAAGTTGTCGCAACATTTGAGGTTGTGTGCCACAACGGGATTAGAGTTAATCCTTTGGTTTACAAAGAGTTTTGTAAATGTTGTTTTGGCTTAGTGATTTTAGTGGAAGTTTGGAAAAATCCTACTGAGTAGTAGGTCGTGGTTTTTTCACTTTTGAGTCAAGTGTTCTCCACGTAAAAATCTCTGTGTTCTTTACTTTCAGTATTTATTATTCTGCAAACAGTAGTAATTGGAACACCTAGAAGAACTAGGTTCTTCTATACAGTAGTTAAGCGAAAATTGGGTACCACACAAATCACCTCCCCTCTTGTGTGGAATTGACGCTTAAAACATCATATGTTCTCTTATTATGGCCCGGTTTGTGACATAAGCTACAATCGACAGATGTTTGCTTTATCTTCATTCTTATTCTACTTGATCCTGCTTTATCAGACTCTCTTCTCCTCAATTTTTGATTTCATCCCCTCTTGTTTTGTCTTACAAGTCTCGGAGGTAAAGGAGGGACTTTATTCGATTTAGCCCACAATTACGACCCGCTTATCGGAAAGATAGTTTTTTCATAAATTTTTCTGTGCGTGTCAACTGTATATAAATTATCAATGTTGTCAATAACATCTAGGGGAGTTCAAAACCGAACTAATACCAAAACCCGAACCAAAACCGAAGCTTAATGGCTTATTGGTATCAGGTTTATGGTTTAACGGACGGGGAACGGATTGAATTTTTTTATTAACGGCTTATCGATTTGTGGCCGGATTATTCAATTTTCCTAACGGATAATCCGTTAACCCGTTAAGAAAAAATATATATATATATATATATTAGTTATTCTATCTCTAATGCCTAATTCCTAAATAAGTATACTTGGACAGATAGCCTATATTGCATGTTTGCAAGGAATTCCTGTTATTGTCCATTTCCTACAACCACATTTTCTAATTTGAAGGTCAACAACTTAATTGTCGGCAGTGGACGATCTAAGAATTTCATAGTTCCACATATTCGATTTTCTTGGAATACATGCAGCTGACGCAGACTCATTCTTATGCATTAAGATCTTGATCCAAGGGCAAATATCACCCGAGTTCCATCTTTCTTCTTTATACCTATTAGCTTGGAACATTGCCAAAATAAGATACCTTAATTTCTCCAACAAGGTAATAATTGTCTTGTCTCGAGCATCAAGAATCATACTGTTAAAACTTTCACACATATTGTAAGGCCCCGTGAAATCCCTACTCAAAAACCCGGATCCCGTGGTGCCAAGTTAGGGACATGTGTTAGAAATTAGAAAATATGAATAAGTTTCCAGAAAAATACAAGAAATGCGGTCCAAAATGCGGTCGCAAAATAGAAATGCGGATCGCATATCTGCCGCAGAGTGAGGCAGAATGTTGGTTAAAAATTTAAGTCAGTTATGCGGTCGCATAATCAAAATGTGGACCGCATAGTCGTCGCATATTTTCCTTTGAATTTTTGCGAGGGCCAGTTCTGCGGTGCACGTTGCGATCGCAGAACATGAATGCGGACCGCATTCTTACCGCAGACTGAGTCAGAATGTTTAATTTTTGGGGAGCATTTTGTGGTCCATTATGCGGACCGCATGTTCACTCTGCGATTGCATATTTTACTCGGGGCTCCAATTTTCTAGTTTTTAACCCGACCTCCCTATCGATATATTCGACATTTTGGCTCATTCTAAGCATATCTTCTGAGATTTTTAGAGAGGGAAAGAGGGTCTTAGAGGTGGAAAGTGTCCCCCATCAAATTCTCCTTAGAATCTTGCTATATCCTTGAAACTAATCAAGTGAAGGCTCCTGAATCTTCATCCCAAGAGGTAAGGCTCCATCACCTCAGCTCATATTTGTATACTTAGCCATATGGGGTCATTAGGGAAGTAATTCATGGGTATGAGAATGAATCTCTTGCATGCATACCACCATAGAGTATTGGAAAGTAGTAAAATTAAAAAGGAGGCAATTGGGAATACAAAATGATAGAAATTCCTCACAAAAAGGGGCCTAAGATCACAATGCACCTTTAGTGTTTGATAATATGCTTGAACCAAGATAGAACTTCAGTTCGTCTCTAATTCTCGATTTAATTTGTAATTCTTATTCATTAGATCAAAGTGCTAAGGTTTTCGGAAATTTATAAAAGAGTAAGGAAAAGCTTTATTGAGGTATGTATGGCTAAAACCCCTTTTTATTAGAAATTGAGCTCCGTTGTCATTACGAAAGTATGGTAAGAGTTGGATTGGCTAGTGTATTGATTGTCATTACAAAATTAGTTGATTTGCATATATCTATACATATTCGTGAAGGGTGTGCCTCAATGTGAATAATGCACAAATCTTGATAATTATAGAATGATGAAAAGTATAATTATGTGTTGAATTACTTGGGCTATAAGCCGACATTGAAACAAGGAACTATTCATGCTAGCTATGTGCTCATTTACCTGTGATTTGTAACTTGAATTATCCTTGATGTGTGTGGGATAGATATTTGAA
>MU746619.1:40080-77169 GCA_026770625.1 Nicotiana glauca
TGTGGGTTATGTACGGGTTTCGGGGAGTCCACTATATGTATATGTTGTAATCCTAAACTTGTGATCTCCTTAAACCGTAACTCTAATAGAATCCATGAAGCTAGCTTATCAACGGTAAATTTTTATGATATGAAATGAACCAGTAATGTGGTATACACCGTGTATTATCATCTAAATTAATCAAAGGCATGAGTTCCGCATTCATATTGAGTTGGGGTAGAAAGTGTTCGGTAAGGCTTGCTCAGTCGGGTTCACTTGATTGAGCGCCGGTCGCGCCTCCCAAGGTTGGGGCGTGTATTCAATAAAACATCACATTTAGCACCTGAAGAGAAATGTGATTTAGTCCATTCACTAGGTGCCTTTTGATTCAGCTACATAGCAGCTTTGGCATCCAATTCATACATCTTATCCATGCAAATATCAAAGAACTTCAAAGTTGTAGCCTTGGCAGCAACCCAAAGTGCATGCTTGAGGGATTCTCCAATAAATCCAGCCCTCTTTAAATTGTTATGGAGGTGTCTCACACAAAATCTATTGCCAACTTATGTCAAAACCTCATTAAAAGCTTCAATAAGACCCTTTTGTTTGTCGGGCATAAAGGTCCAACTTTCTTGATCATCAATCTCTAGGTCACCAACCAAATGATTTAAAAACCATGCCCATGTCTCCGTGGTTTCCCTTTCAACAACAATATATGCTATTGGAAATATGTTGTTGTTAGTATCAAGACCCACTACTATTAATAATTGATTTCCATACATTTGGCCTTTCAACCAACACTCATCCACACCTACTATTTTGAGACATCTAGCATTAAATGCCTCTTTACAAGCAGCAAAACATAAATAGATCCTTTGAAATCTATATGGCTTATTAGGCATCTCATTGTCAGTAAACTTCATATAAATTGAAGTTCTTAGGTTAGTCCTTTCAATCTCATTAACATAATCCCAAAGAATGGAAAATTGATCTTTCATATTTCCATCCAGTAATGCACCTGCCTTTTTCATAGTTGTTCTAGCTTGAGTTGAAGTCACTTGCGCTTTAAGCTCCGCGCTGACTGTATCTCTAAATTCAGACAACTTCCATCCCATATTGTGTTTAATTCCATCAAGATATGTCCTTGAAATAAATGAAGAAGTTATTGTCTTATTATGGTGGTGCCAACTTTTACAACTATGTGAGGACCTATAAGTCTGTTGGCCCAAGTGAAGGTTAGTTTTGAAGAATGACAAAGGAAGCTCAAGCATGAACCATGTTCATCACTTGGGTGTATAGAAATGGGCACATTCGAGCATGTGGGATGCACGTGAAGGAGATAAGCTTAACTTGGCATATTTGATATCTCCTGATCGAAAAGGTTGCATAATTATAAGGAGAAGGACTCCTTACTCAAAGAGAACACCATCCAAGATAGGGAAGGAGTTAGAAGTTGAGATTAACTAGAACTCTTCTACCAAGGAAAAGTAGCATTAGAACTATAGTTAGTTCTTCATCTACTAATTATATAAATTGTAAGATGTTCTCACTTTTACTGGGTTGTTGTTATTATTATTGTTGTTGTTGTTGTTGTTGTTGTTGTTGTTGTTGTTGTTGTAGGATGTTATCACTTTACAAGTAATGCACAAACGCAGAAGTTAAACGTGAATTGAGATCAAAATAGCAAGGATTTTTGCAATCAGTTGTGTGTCATTCAAGTATACAAACCTGAAGATACACGAACCAAATAAAAGAACCAGTTCCAAGTGTCTGTCTTTTATTCTAGTTCAATTGTAGTATGTGTTTTCATATTGTACCTTTTAGCTTTATCTAGAGGCAATTGTAATAGGTACTCATAGTATTCAAGTTAGAGTTAACTTGAAGTTGTCGCAATAGTTAGAGGTTATTTTCTACAACGGGATTAGAGTTAATACTAGGTTTACAAAAGTGTTTTGTAAATGCAGTTTTTGGCATATTGATTTAGTGGAGAGTTTAGGAAAATCCAACTGAGAAGTAGGTCGCGTTTTTCTCACCTTTTGATCCAGGTATTTTTCACGTAAAATACTTGTGTTCTTTACTTTCCGCATTTATTATTTTAGTAATAGTAGGTTAAGGAACACTTAGAAGAACTAGGTCCTTCCATAATCAATTTAAGTAAAAAGTTGGACACCACACAAATTACACCCTTCTTGTGTGGTATTGAAGTTACCAATTGGTATCAGAGCAGGTTATCCTTGAAGAGACTAACACCTTAGGAACAGATCAAGATGAGCGCACCACCTGGAAATTGGGAAGGGCAATCTACTGCAAGTCCTCCACTCCATAATGGCCGATACTACTTTTGGTGGAAAACAGGATGAGAGATTACATCATCGGAGAAGACTATAAGCTATGGGACATTAATACCGATGGTCCCCTGGCTACCATGAAGAAGAATGTTGAAGGAGTAAATGTGCCAAAAACGAGAGCTGATTGCACTGCTGAGGACTTGAGGAAATGGGAAAAGAATGCTATGGCCAAAAATGACTTATGTGTGGACTTGGTCCAGACGAGTACAGTAGAATTCAAAGTTGTACCATTGTTAAGGAAATCTAGGACACTTTGTAAGTGGATCATGAAGGAACAACTCAAGTGAAGACGTCTAGAGGAACACTACTGTATTCTTAATATGAGAATTTTACCATGAAGGAAAGGGAAACCATCTAGGAGATTTATACAAGGTTCACCACACTAACAAATGAACTTAAGTCTCTTGGAAGGATTATCCTTGAAGAATATACAGTTGAGAATATTTTGATAAGGGTTCTACCAGTCACTTGGGAGAGCAAAATCACTGCCATTCAGGAATCAAAGAACATTGACACTCTCAAGTTGGATGAGCTAATTGTAAATCTCACTGCTTATGAACTTAGAAGGCAAATCATAAAGATGGATGTACCCAAGAAGTAAAGGAGCCTGACACTCATAACCACTAAAGATTCTAAACTAGAAGATGATGAAATGGCAATGATCATAAAGGACTTCAAGAAGTACCTAATGAGAGGAAAGAGTCCTTCAAGAAGTTAAAACTATAGCAAACCAAGGGTTCCTAAAAAGAAAACCAATGAGGAATGTTACAAGTGTAGGAAGACTGATCACCATATCAAAAACTATGCTCAATGTGAAATTGAATAGAAGAAGGAAAAATCTGAACGAAGAAACATGAAGAAGGAACAGGTTCAACCCAAGAAGAACAAAGGATCAACACAATGGTTGCTGCTTGGGGAGAAATCTCAGATGATGAAGATGGAGATGAACAAGCAATTATGTCTATTAGAGAATCTGATAAGGAATCTGAGGTAAATATAATTCATCTCAAAGACAAGATTAAATTTTTGACTAAAGAAATGCTATCTGAGTTACTTCTAGATTTCATTGATGAATCTGAGAATTTAAACAATGATAAGGAATAGCTGTCTAAGGAGTGTGTGATTTGAAAACTAAGTGCAAAATCTAAACTCGGGGCTAGTGAAAGTGATAGTAAAAATGATGTGTTAAAGAACCAGATTCATGAGCTTGACACCAATGTCCTAGATCTTAGATCTGAAAATCTAACACTGAAATTAGGAACAGGTGAAAAGAAAGCTGATAATACACAACTCACTTTAGAAGAAAATCTAAGAAAAATGAAATATGAGTTCTACAAAAGAGATGATTAGATAAGAGTCCTAAAGCAGGATCTAAGAAAGGTCAAGCACGAGCTAGACAGAACCTGTAAGTGGAACAGGTCCTCTAATGCACTTTCATGACTACATGAACACCATAGTAGGAATAAGAGAGGACTTGGCTACGGGACCCTGCACCTAAGTGGGATCCCAAAAGTAAGTACCTCACACTTCCTGAGAACAAAATTTGCACACTGTGGTAAAACTGGTCACTACAAAAGTGAACGTACTGCAAAATAAAAGGCTAGTCAAAAGAATAAAATATTTGTTCAAGGGAAAAATAGTTTGTCATGTTGGTCCAAAAGGAATCTAATTCATACTTTCGCCTATAGAAAGGGACCCAAACTAGTTTGGGTTCCTAAGACTAATCCCTGATTTCCTTTTGTAGGTCCAAGTGAAGGGAGCAACCAAATATGGTACATGGATAATGGTTGCTCAAAGCACATGACAAGAAGCAAGAACCAGTTCCTTTCACTTGAGGACCTCAAAGGAGGAAATGTGTCATTTGAAAATAGGAATAAATGTGAGATCATTGGGGGTAGGAAAGGTAGGTAAAAGTGATTCTCACTCTATTGAGAATCTCTACTTGATAGATGGCCTAAAATACAGTCTAATCAGTTTATCACAGTTGTGTGATAGAGGTAACTTGGTAGCTTTTACCTCTACTAAATATTTTGTGATTAATCTTACCACTAACAAGATTGTTTTCCAGAGAAAACGAGTAAACAATATATACATAGTAGATCTGTCCACACTTTCAGAAAATGAACTCACTTGCTTAAGTGTGTTGGACAATGATCCCCTCCTTCGGCACAAGAGACTTGGACATGCAAGTCTGAGTCAACTCAGCAAATTAGTCTTCAAGAACCTGGTGGTAGGGCTGCCTATCACCAAGTTTAAGGAAGACAAATTTTGTAAGGCTTATGCAATGGGGAAGCAGGTAAGATCCTCTTTTAAATGCAAGAAAGTGTCAAGCACCACAAGAACAATAGAACTCTATGGTCCAATGAGAATATTAAGTAAAGGTGGTAAAATATATGTGATGGTGCTTGTTAATGATTACTCTAGGGTTAACTGGACATTGTTTTTAGTATCTAAAGATGAAACATTTGACATGTTTACTTCTTTTGTTAGAAAAACTCAGAAACAACTAGGTAATCAACATGCATCAATTAGGTCTGATCATGGTTCTGAATTTGAAAATGCTAAGTTTGCTGAATTTTGTGATGTGCATGGCATAGATCATAATTTCTGCTCCTAGGACTCCACAACAAAATGAAGTAGTTGAAAGAAAGAATTAGACACTCGAAGATATGGCTAGGACTATGCTTCTTTCTTATAAACTGCCTAGAGTTTCTGGGCAGAAGCTGTAAATACTGCATGTTACATCATCAATAGGTGCATGACTGGAACTCTTGTAGAGAAGACTCCCTATGAGTTACTTAAAAGGAGAAAACCAAATATATCCCATCTTAGGGCATTTGGGTGCAAGTGCTTTATGCAAAACAATGGTAAAGACTCCCTAAGTAAGTTTGATCCCAGAAGTGAGGAGGGAGTATTCTTGAAATATTCTTCACACCGTAAAGCTTATAAGGTATACAACAAAATAACTATGTGTGTAGAAGAAAGTGTATGTGTAGTTTTTGATGAAACTAACATTCTTTCTGAGAGACAGGAACATGAAGATGAAACAATTGAGCTGGTAAGAAATTTAAATGAAATCACAACCCAGGTTGAAGCTACACTAGAAGGAGAAAGAGGTAATAGAACAGGCTCTTCTATTCAGAGCAACCTGACAGGGGGAACTGAACAAAGAGGAATTGAATCTCATACCTCGATGGAACCTGTCCATGAACCTATTCCTTAGCAACAAAACATTAGGGAAACATCAAGAGGAAACCAGTTTGTTGTGAAACCTTACAAGTACCAAAGTTCTTATCCCATTGAGAACATAATTACTGATCCAACCTCTGGAACCAGATCTTCATTAAGAATCTTTTTGCTTTTGATGGTTTCTTATCTCTTATTGAACCTAAAAATGTTGCTGAGACTTTGCAGGATGCAGACTGGGTAAATGCAATACAAGATGAACTCAACCAGTTTGAACGGAGTCAAGTTTGGCATCTAGTTTCAAGACCCAAGGAAAGATCAGTAATTGGTACAAAATAGGTCTTCAAAAACAAAATTGATGAATATGGAACAGTTATAAGGAACAAGGCAAGATTGGTAGTTCAAGGATATAGCCAAGAGGAGGGCATAGACTATGAGGAGACCTTTGCTCCAGTTGCAAGCTTGGAAGAAATAAGACTCCTCATAGCTTTTGCTGCTTACATGTAATTCACTCTTCACCAGATGGACATCAAGAGTGCCTTTCTCAATGGCTATTTAAAGGAAGAAATGTTTGTCAAGCAACCTCTAGGCTTTGAAAGCAAGGAGTGTCCTGATCATGTGTACAAACTTGACAAGGCACTCTATAGGCTCAGGCAGGCTCCTACAGCATGGTATGAAAGATTATCAAAATTCTTGCTTGAGCATGGTTACAAGAGAGGTAAAATTGAGAACACTTTATTCTTGAAGGAAAAAGATAAAGACCTTATAGTAGTGCAGATATACGTTGATGATATAATCTTTGGAGCAACTACTCATAAACTAAGTATAGAATTTGCTAAACTAATGGGGAGTGAATTTGAAATGAGAATGATGTTTAGGCTTAAAAATTAAACAAAACTCAAATGGAACAGTGATCCATCAGTAGAAATAAGTGAACGAGTTGCTTAAAAAGTTTAAAATGGGAAAATTAAAAGAAATTGATACTCCTATAGAAACAGCCACAAAATTAGATATAGATGAACCTGGTTCATCTTTTGATCAGAAGTTGTATAAGGGAATGATTGGTTCTCTTTATATCTTACTGCTAGCTGACCTGACATTATTTTCAGTGTAGGTCTTTGTGCTCGATTTAAGGCAAATCCAAAGGAGTCCCACTTGACTATTGTCAAGCAATATTGAGATACTTAAAAGGCAACATTGACCTTTGGGATATGTTGACGCTGATTATGCAGGTTTCCTTGTGGGTAGGAAGAGAACATCATGTTTAGCACACTTTCTTGGTTTATGTCTTGTGTCAGGGGATACCAAAAAGCAAAATTCAGTGGCCTTATCTACTACTGAAGCTGAGTATGTTGTTTTTGCTTCATGTTGTGCTCAATTGTTGTGGATCAAACATCAATTATTGGACTTTAGAATTGATGGTGGTTGCATTCCCATATTTTGTGATAACACTAGTGCCATTAGTATGAAAAAGAAATCGGTTCATCATAAGAGAACTAAGTACCCACTCCCTTTAAAGTGATCATCATTATCTCTGCCTTCTCTTCATAATTCTCAAACCATCGAAAACACTTCCCATCTTCTCTCATCCTCCAAATTTCAATCTACCTTTGTTCTTTCTTCCAAGAATCTAACACAAAATGACTAACCCCTCTGATAACCCTGGTACTCCCCTACCATGCTTCTCATCTTTAACCACTCATCAGCCTAAGAAAGAAGAGTAAAGATGTTTGCTCGCAAGAAAGTAGTTGGGAGGGAATTATCAAAGAAATTAGACGCCCAATTGAAAGCTAGCCAAGCCCAAGAACCCTAAAACTCTGAAGAATCCTTCAAGTCTGCTACTGAGGGGGAAGAAACTAGGTCTTCTGATACTAAACAGGTAACTTCAGGCCCAATTACTACTACGGAGGTCATTTTTGAGTTGGCTGAAAATCAGGAGAATAAGTTTATTTTGCTTAGATCTATGATGGATGTAGAAACTTCTGAGTCTAGAAAGAGAGGTGGTAAAAATAAAAAAGGAAAAAGAAAAAGATAGTGAGGGTGTTCGAAGTGAAGAAGGGGGAATGGGGAAAAGTGTAGTTGATTCTACACCCATTTCTAATAAAGGTAGAATGGCTATTTGTGGAGCAGAATCGGATAAAGTGGAGGAAAGTGTCAAGAAAATAGGGTAAGTGGGTCTGGCAAAGCCGCTGAAGGTTTGGTTAACCTTGGGTAAAAAGTAGATGAACCTGGTTCATCAGTTGAAGAAACCCTCACAGACTTATTGAAGAAATTAGGTGACAGCTACAAGAAGAGAATTTCCAAGGCTAAGACCCCTGACACTACTAGGACTAACAATAAAAGGAAGTCCGCCCCTGCTATCACTATTGATATTCCTCCCTCAAGAGGAAGAGCCATAAGAAGCTGGCTAAAGAAGAATGAGGAAGAGCTGCAGAGAGCCTTAGAAGAAAGCAAAAAGAAAAGGATAGACAAAGGGAGAAAGAAGGTGGGAGATCTTGTTGAGGCTGTTGATGAGATGGACCTGCTCCATCAAGATGAAGATGTGATTGCTGAAGTGGAGGTTCAGACTCCTAAGTCAAAGAAAGCTAAGACTTCCACTAAGAAGTCTACTTCTATGTCAAAGTCTGTTTAACTATTCACCTTGACAAAAAGGAACAGGTCTGTAGTGAAAACTAAAAAGGCAAATATTGCTGAGGAAGAATGGAGTGGATAGGAAGATGATTCAGATACTGAAAAGGGACAAGATGGCCAATTTTGACAAGAGAACAATTCTGAAGGACAGACTCCTCAAGGATTTGGAGGAGGAAGGAATGGTGTTGCTTTTGAAAAAATTGGAGTTGCAAGGCTGGAAGGACATAAACCTTCATATTGATGGCAAGTTGGATAAGGATGAAATTATGGAGTTTATATAAAATGATGCAGTGAAGGATGAACGGGTTACCAGCCTGGTGAAAGGGGTGCAAATCTCTTTCAATATGAAGAAGTTGGAGGAAATTCTAGGTGTACCTGCTGAGGGCTACAATGGCTACAAAAGGCTTAAGTGGCCAAGCCTAGAAAATCTCCCTACTTCTCTTGCTATTACAAATTTGGTGACAATAAGGAGGAAATTTAGCCTAAGGCTGTGTACAAGAGTGAGATGATGCCTCCCCGTGAAATGCTATTTGAATTCGTTAACAAATGTGTCCTGCCAAGGCAGGAAATGAGGCATGTTGCAAGCTTTATGGACTTGGTCCTCATGGAGTGTTTGGACGATGGGAAGTAGATTAATTGGCCTGTATTTATAATCCATCTTCTTGGCAGGGTCTCACGCCATTCCCTATGGCTTCATTTTCACAGTTGTGCTCGCACATTTTAAGGTGCCTCTGAAGAAGTGGGAGGTGGCCACAAGCAAAGATCACTTTGGAGGAAAAACTCCGATTGCTTGTGATTATGAGGTCCATGCCACTCCTAATGAACCTGGTTCATCCAAGAAGGCACCCACCAATAGCAAGGTCAGTGCCTTGGTGCAAGAGAATGGGGCAAAGGATGCTGAGATAGCAAGGCTGAAGACACGGTTAACTGAGGTAGATTCTGAGAGAGATGCTCTCAGAACTGAACTGGCAAGGGAAAAGGAGAAGAATGATGTAATTCTTCAAGACATGCTGAAACATCTCTAAGCCAAAAACCAAGCCCCTAGTTCTTTCATGCCTTAAGCCTTCTAGCCTAGTGTAGATCAACCAGTGACCCAGTTCAGGACTTTTGTTCCTTTTGATCATGTTTTTAGTATTTTTATTTCTTCTTATGCTTTGTGGTAGAATCTTATTAATCATCAATGAAATTCACTATTTTTGCTCTAACTGTTTGTTTATATTTCTTTGATGGTTGAAATTCTTAGCTTGATCTATGATGATTAATCCATGTTTGCATTTGAAGTAGCCTCAAAGGCCATGAGTAAGTTTAAAATCTGGTTAGCAACTTTTCAATGATACCAAAAAGAGGAGAAGGTTGTGATTTATACTTTGAACAATGATGTTTATAACCTAATGAACCTGGTCCTTGATGATAAGTGATAAAAAGAAAAAATATTTCTAATATTTTGTTGATGTTGAGCTAAGTTAAAACAGGGCCTAAGCTTATGAAAAAGCACAGAGTTTGTCATCATCAAAAGGGGGGAATTTGTTGGCCCAAGTGAAGGTTAGTTTTGAAGAATGATAAAGGAAGCTAAGACATGAACCAGGTCTATCCCTTGGATGCATAGAAATGGGCATATTCGAGCATGTGGGATGCACGTGAAGGAGATAAGCTTAACTTGGAATATTTGATATCTTTTGATTGAAAAGTTTGCATAATTGATAAGGAGAATGACTCCTTAATCAAAGAGAACACTATCCAAGATAGGAAAGGAGTTAGAAGTTGAGATCAACTTGAACTCTTCCACCAAGAAAAAGTAGCATTAGAACTCTAGTTATTTCTTCATCTACTAACTCTATAAATTACTGGATGTTCTCACTTTACAGGTAATGCACAAACGCCGAAGTTAAATGGGAATTGAGAGCAAAATAGCAAGGCTTTTTGCAAGGAGTTCGTGTGTGACTCATGTGTGAAAACCTGAAGCTACATGAACCAGATAGAAGAACCAGTTCCAAGTGTTTGTCTTTTATTCAAGTTCAATTGAAGTAGGTATTTTCATATTGTACCTTTTAGCTTTATCTAGAGGTAATTGTAATAGGTACTCAGAGTATTCAAGTTAGAGTTAACTTGAATTTGTTGCAATAGTTAGAGGTTGTTTGCTACAACGGGATTAAAGTTAATCCTAGGTTGACAAAAGAGTTTTGTAAATAAAGTTTTTGGCTCATTGATTTAGTAGAGAGTTTGGGGAAATACTACTGAGAAGTAGGTCGTGGTTTTTTAATCTTTTGAGCCAGGTATTATCCATGTAAAATAATTGTGTTATTTACTTTTTGCATTTACTATTTTAGCAATAGTAGGTTAAGAAAAACTAAGAAGAAGCAGGTCCTTCCGTAATCAGTTTAAGCAAAAAAATTGGATACCACACAAATCACCCCGCCCCCTATTGTGTGGTATTGAAGTTGAAACATGAAAGTCTTTATTTAAAATGCCTTATCCTTGTGAATTTTTGTTATGAACCGAAAGGTCATCTCATATTTTAGAACCTAATTCGGGGTTCTGATTCCTTCAAAATATTATTTTATTTCTCCTTAATTTACGTGCACAGTCCCGACGCGTTTCCAAAAGGCCTTTATGTGGAAATTTGAGAAATAATAATTTTTGCCTTTAAAAGTTGATGTTAGTTGACTTATATCAACATTTTTAGAAAACGAACCCAGAATCGTATTTTGACGGTCCCGAAGGGTCCGCAATACAATATGGGACCTGGGCATATACCCAAAATCGAATTCCTGAAATGAATTTTTGATGAAAATTATTAAAGTGGAATTTGTAAAGGTTATAAGAATTTTGTTAATATTTAATTTTGTTGATATCGGGTCCGTATTGTGGTTCTAGAGCTTGGTACAGGTCTGTTATAATATTTATATCTTATCTGAGAAATTTGGTAAGGAACGGGACTGATTTGACGTGATTCGGGCCTTTAGTTGAGAAAATAAAACTTTTGAACTTTCTTGAAAATTTCATGCAATTTGACGCTAAATTCGTAGTTCTAGGTGTTATTTTGGTGATTTGATTGCGCGAGCAAGTCTATATGATGTTTTAAGACTTGTGTGCATGTTTGGTTTGGAGTCCCAAGGGATCGGGTAAGTTTTGAATAGGCTATGGGGTGATTTACACTCAGAAATGTTGTGTGTTTGCTGCAGTCAGTGTTTCTGGTTTTTCTTCTTCGCGTTCGCGAATATACTCTCGCGAACGCGAAGTGTAACCTAGGCTAAGGAGGGGATTGTTCATCCCGAACGCGTAGCCATGATCGCGAACGCAGAGCACTGTGGGGCTGCTCTTCGCGAACGTGACTGACATCACGTGAACGCGTAGAGTAAAATGGAGGTGGGCTAGGGAGTCATTGGGTTGCTCTTCGCGAACGCGGTCCCAGGCCCACAAACGTGATGGTTAGGGGGGACAGACATTCGCCAACACGAGCAGCTCTTCGTGAACGCGAAGGCCTTTCTGGACGAAATGCATCGCGAACGCGACAGGTCCATCTCGAACTCAATGAAGACATGTCCAATATTTTAAAAACAAAACCAAAAATGGGATTAGGCCATTTTTTCATATTTTTAAAAACTAGAAGGCTTAGAGGTAATTTTCAAGAGACAAATTCTTCTCCAAAGTGTTGTTAAATTATTCTAAAGTACTTTCTTCCAATTACCCATTGCATATCATCAATTTTCAACCTAAAAATTTAGGGTTTTCATGGTGGAAATTAGGGGTTTGGGTGGAATTAGGATTTTTTTTATAATTGGAATTTAGACCTTGATTTGGGATTGAATTCCAATACTAATTACATATTTAGGCTCGGGGTGAATGAGTTTTGGTCCGAACCTTGAATTTTGACCAAGCGGGCCCGGGGTCAATTTTTGATCTTTTGGGAAAAATGTTGGGAAACTTATAATTTTGCATTGGAATTGATTTCTTTAGCGATAATTGATATTATTAAGTTAATTATGACTAGATACGAGTGGATTGGAGGTGGAATCTAGAGGAAAAGCGATAATTGAGGCTTGAGTTTGGCCGTGGAATCGAGGTAAGTATTGTGGCTAACCTTAGCTTGAGGGATTAAGTATTGTTGAGTCTATTTGCTACGTGTTTGATGTTGAGTACAAAGTATAGGTAAGGTGACGAGTACATATGCGTTGTCGTCGAGTCATAGCATGCGAGTTAGTCTTATTCTTGTAATTGTTGTACTCTTTGATCATATATTTCATGTTTAGACTTGTTATTCCATGTGTTGAATAACTCTTATCATGTTTCAAGATGTTTGGTACTGATTGACTATTAACTCAGAGTTAAGACTGGTATTGTGGAATTAAATGTTGAAGTAGGACAGGTTCTTAATATTTTTATCTCCTTGTTGTTATTGTTCATAGTTTTGGTGAGGGAGAGTGTTAAAGCACGAAGGGTGATGTCGTGCAATGCATTGTGAGTGAGGTATAATGCACAAAGGGTTATGTCGTGCCGTATTATGTGAGTGATAATGCATGAAGGGTGATGTCATGCCGTATTATGTGAGTGATAATACACGAAGGGTGATGTCGTGCTGTTTTTATTGTTTCTTATGGTAAGAACAAGAGTAAAAGCACGAAGGGTGATGTCGTGCACTTGTTTTCTATGTTATTACTTTCGTTGGTGTAAAGCATGTTATTTTCCGCATTTTGTTACTGTACTATTTCAGGATTTGATATTCCCCTAAGCAAGTTTCTCCCTTTTCCCGTTAATATCCACTTAAATTTCCATTTGTTGTTATTTTTACGTATATGATTTAACTGCACAGGTTCATGTGATTGTCATGTACTAGCCTCGTCACTACTTTGCCGAGGTTAGGCTCGGCGCTTACCAGTAAATGAGGTTGGTTGTACTGATACGCACTCTTCACTTTCTGTGCAAATTTTGGTACTAGACCGTGTTGATCTGAGTTGGGTTGCTGCCTTCAGTCTATCAGGAGATCAAAGGTAGATCTGCCGGCGTTTACAGACCCTGGAGTCCCCTTCCAGTTATTCTAGCTTTCGTGTTTTACTTTTATTTTGAGAACAGATATATTTTCTTTAAAACAATATTTGTAGTGACTCTTAGAAGTTCGTAGATTGTGACACCAAATTTTGGGTAGTTGTGTATTAGGTTTTAGAGTATTATAAATGTTTGCACTTCTTTACTTTGCTTTGGTTTAATTATTGTTATTTACTGTTTCGAATAGCGGTTAGCATATTAGATCTTTATATTTTGGCTTGCCTGCTATATTGAAAAGTTAGGTGCCATCATGATCCCGATGGTGGGAAATCCGGGTCGTGACAAGTTGGTATCAGATCACTAGGTTGCTTAGGTCTCACAATTCACGAGCAAGCTAGGTAGATTCTAAGGGATCAGTACGGAGACTTCTGTGCTTATCCCCAGTGGCTATAGAGTTTAGGAACAATTTCACTTCTACTATTCTTTGTCGTGCAATTTGATCTCTCAATGCTAATTGAACTTTCTACTCTTGTTCTTTCACAGATGGTGAGAACACGTATCGCTTTATCAGCTGATCAGCAGCCCTAGCTCCTAGTGACAGCTCCTACGAGGGGCAAAGGACGAGGACGAGGTCGAGGCCATGCCAGAGGCCGAAACAGGGGCAGGGCTCAGCCTAGAGCTCGAGCAGCCGCACCAATAGTGGAGCCTCAGGTGGAGTTTGATGATGAGGTCCCGGTCCAGACCGTTCTAATAGGGCCAGCTCAGGTTCCCGAGGGGTTCGTTGCTACCCCGGTACTTCAGGATGCTTTGGTCCGTCTAGTGGGCCTTATGGAGACCGTAGCTTAGATTGGCACATTTCTTGTAGCACCAGCCATCTCTTAGGCTGGGGGGATCCCAGACTCCCCCTACCCTCACACCAGAGCAGATGGCTCCTCAGTTTTAGACTCTAACAGCTCAGCCAGTGGGAGTAGCTCAGCTGGTTATTGCGTCTCAGGCTGTTGGTGGATCAGCTATGTCTTCTAAGGCTCTGTTGAGGTTGGACAAGTTCACCAAGCTTCTTCTGGTTCATTACAGTGGGGTAGCTTCTGAGGACCCACGGGATTATCTTGGTCACTGCCATGAGGTGTTGCGAAACATGGGGATAGTTAAGACCAATGGGATTGACTTTGCTGTATTCTAGATAATAGGGTCTGCCAAGAGATGGTGGAATGATTTTGTATTGACTAGACCAGTCGGGCTGCCTGCCTTGACTTGGGACTAGTTCTCTCAGCTATTTCTCGAGAAATTCCTTCCTATCACTCGGAAAGAAGACTATCGCTGGCGGTTCGAGCATGTTCAGCAGGGTTCTATAACTGTCACTCAGTACGAGACTAGGTTTGTTGATTTGGCCCGTCATGCTCTTCTTATACTTCCTATCGAGAGAGATAGAGTGAGGAGGTTTATAGAGGGGCTCCCTCTATCTATAATATTCCATATGAATAAGGAGGCAGGGAGCAAGATTGCTTTCCAAGATGCGACCAATGTGGTTAGGCGAGTTGAGATGGTTTTATCTTAGGGAAATGGTCAGGGGTCTGACAAGAGGCCTCATCATTCTGGTAGGTTTAGTGCTGCTTCATCTGAAGGTACGGATTTTTTTGGTAGAGGCCATCCTCCCAGTCCGTTTCATTCACCACATGAGGCTTCTCACGGTGCTTTAGGTGGCTGCGACTCTTATATGTAGTATTCCAATCAACTAGCCTACAGTGTACCACCAGCTCTTATCATTGCACATTCGCTCCAGAGTTTTCAGGGTGGTTACCCAGGCCGTCAGCGTCAGTCTCAGGGCCAGCAACCGAGGTCTTATTATACTTGTGGCATTCCAAGGCACATTGCTAGATTTTACTCTCGAGCATCGAGCAGTTATTAGCATCGGAGTTCTCATGCCATGGTTTTGGCACCGAGTGTTCCATCGCCTGTTGAGCCAGCTAGGGGTAGGGGTCAGACAGCTAGAGTTGGAGGTCGAGGTATTAGAGGTGGAGGTCAGTCTGCTAGAGGTGGAGGCCAGCCAGCAGGAGGCCGTCCCAGGGATGTATTTCATAGTGGTGGGACCCAACAAAGATGTTATACTTTCCCATCCAAGCCTGAGGCTGAGTCATCCGATGTTGTTATCACAGGTACTATTTCAGTTTGTAGTAGAGATGATTCAATTCTATTTGATCCAGGGTCTACATACTCCTATGTGTCATCTTATTTTTCTTCATATTTGGTTGTGCCTCATGATTCTTTGAGTTCTCCCGTGTATGTGTCCACACCGGTGGGTGATTCTATTATTGTAGATCATGTATATCTCTCATGTGTGGTTATTATTGAGGGTCTTGGGATAAGCGTAGATCTCTTACTTCTTGATATGGTTGATTTTGATGTCATTTTGGGGATGGATTGGTTGTCACCTTATTATGCTATATTGGACTGTCATGCCAAGACCGTGACATTTACCTTGTCGGGGTTGTCTCGATTGGAGTGAAGAGGGACTCCTGGTCTTTCGACCAACAGGGTTATCTCTTATATAAAGGCTCGGTGTATGGTCGAGAAAGGGTGTTTGACTTATTTGGCTTATGTTCGTGATTCTAGTGTGGAGGTTCCTTCTATGGATTTCGTACTAGTTTGTCTCATATACGGTTCTCAGAGGGGGAGTTCCCGACAGGGATATTGACTTTTGCATTTATTTGGCTCCAGGCACTCAGACTATTTCTATTCCGCCATACCGAATGGCCCCGCCAGAGTTAACATAATTGAAGGTACAGTTGCAAGATTTGCTTGATAAGGGCTTCATTAGGTCTAGTGTCTCGCCTTGGTGTGCTTCAGTGTTATTTGTAAAGAAAAAGGATGGACGAGAATGTGCATAGACTATCGGCAGTTGAACAAAGTCACCATCAAGAACAAGTGTCCACTGCCGAGGATTGATGACTTATTTGATCAGCTTCAGGGTGCCAAGGTGTTTTCAAAGATCGATTTAAGGTCTGGCTAGCATCAGTTGAGGAGTAGGGCAACCGATGTCCCTAAGATAGCTTTTTACACTCGGTATAGGCATTATGAGTTTCTAGTTATGTCATTTGGGTTGATAAATGCCCCAGCAGCATTTATGGATTTGATGAACCGGGTATTCAAGCCATATCCAGATTCCTTCGTGATTGTTTTTATTGATGATATCTTGATCTACTCCCGCAGTCGAGAGGAGCATGAGAACCATCTTCGGACCGTCCTCCAGACTCTGAGAAACAACCAGTTATATGCTAAGATTTTGAAATATGAGTTTTGGTTGAGTTTAGTTGCACTCTTGGGTGAGGGTATTCAGGTGGATCTTAAGAATATTGAGGCAGTCAAGCACTGGCCTAGACCCACATCAGCTACAGAGCTCTGGAGTTACTTGGGGTTAGCGGGTTATTACCGTTGATTTGTGGAGGGGTTTTCATCTATAGCAGCCCCGATGAACAAGTTCACCCAGAAGGGTGCCTCATTCAAGTGGTCGGAGGAGTGTGAGGCGAGTTTTCAGAAGATCAAGACTGCCTTGACTACGGCATCGGTGTCAGTATTGCCAACAGGTTCAAGGCCATATACAGTATGTTATGACGTATCTTGAATTAGACTTAGTGCGTATTAATGTAAGGTGGCAAGGTTATTGCATATATTCACGTGCTGAAGATTTGGATGCACTATTTATATGGTGTGTCGTGTGAGGTGTTCATAGATCATAAGAGTTTGCAGTATTTGTTCAAGTAAAAGGATTTCAATTTGAGGGAGAGAAGGTGGTTGGAGCTATTGAAAGACTATGATATCACCATCTTGTATCATGCCGGGAAGGCCAATGTGGTGGCCAATACTTTGAGTAGGAAGTCAGCTAGTATGGGCAGCCTTGCATATATTCCAGTCGGTGAGAGACCGCTTGTATTAGATGTCCAAGCGTTGGCCAATCAATTCTTGAGGTTGGATGTTTCTGAGCCCAACCGTGTTCTAGCTTGTACAGTCGCTCGGTCTTCCTTATTTGAGCGTATTAGGGAGCGGCAGTATGATGATCCTCATTTGATTATCCTTAGGGACACAGTGCAGCATGGTGATACCAAGCAGGTTACAATTAGAGATGATGGAGTTTAGAGGATGCAGGGTCGTGTTGGTGTGCCTAATGTGGATGGGATTGTGAGTTGATTCTAGACGAGGCCCACAGTTCTCGGTATTCTATTCATCCGGGCACCACTAAGATGTATCAAGACTTGCGGCAGCATTACTGGTGGAGGGAATGAAGAACAATATTGTTGCAAATGTAGCTCGGCGTTTGAATTGTCAGCAAGTAAAGTACGAGCATCAAAGACCTGGTGGTTTGCTTCAGAAGATTGAGATTCCTGAGTGGAAATGGGAGCGTATCACTATGGATTTTGTTGTTGGACTCCCGCGAACGCAGAGGATGTTCGACGCAGTTTGGTTTGGATAGACTGACTAAGTCAGCGCATTTCATTCCTGTATCAATTTCCTATTCTTTGGAGCGATTGGCAGAGATTTATATTTGTGAGATCTTTCCTCTCCATGGTGTGCCCATGTCTATCATTTCTTATCGAGGTATGCGGTTTACCTGGAGGGCAGTATGGCGTAAGTTGGGTACGCGGGTCAAGTTGAGCACAACATTTCATCCTCAAATGGACGAGCGTACTATTCAGATTTTGGAAGATATGCTTTGTGCCTGTGTCATTGACTTTGGAGGTTCTTGGGATCAGTTCTTGCTGTTAGCGAAGTTTCTTACAACAACCGTTATCAGTCGATCATACAGATTCCTCCCTAGGAGGCATTGTATGGTAGACGGTGTTGATCACCGGTTGGATGGTTTGAGCCGGAGGAGGCTCCGTTATTGGGCACGGATTTAGTGCATGATGCTTTGGAAGGGGTTAAGATCATTCAGGATAGACTTCGTATAGCTCAGTCCATGAAAAAGGGTTATGCCGACCGTAAGGTTTGTGATGTGGCATTCATGGTCCGAGAGAGAGTGTTGCTTCGGGTGTCACCCATGAAGGGTGTGATGCAGTTTGGGAAGAAAGGCAAGTTAAGCCCTAGGATCATCGAGCCTTTTGAGATCCTTCAACAAGTGTGAGAGGTGGATTATAGACTTGCGTTGCCACCAAGCTTATCAACGGTAGATCCAGTGCTTCATGTGTCCATACTTCGAAAGTTTCACGGCGATCCATCCCACGTGTTAGATTTTAGCACTGTCCAATTATACAAGGATTTGACCTATGTGGAGGAGCTGGTAGCTATTCTAGACCGGCAGGTTCTTCAGTTGAGGTCTAAGATTTATCCTTCGGTTCGTGTGCAGCGGAGAGCAATTGCAGAAAGTGACTGCCTACAATAGTGCAGTAGTCACTTCCTATTGAGAAGAGGCATGTACTAACCAAGATTTGATATTACTAAGGTGATGTCTTTTGTAATATAAACCTGGTGCAAGACACAAAGGCATCCCTCTGCAAGACTTGCAAAATCAGAAACTAAAATCCTCTCTCAAGTGCTTTCAACAACCTCTCTCAAGAACAAAGCTGCTGCAACCTCAAGGACCAGATCCAAGATTGAAGATATCTTAAGTCCTTAGGTTTGTTGAGTCTTTGTTATTTGTTCTTCATTGTAACTCATATGTTGATTTCTTAGAAGCTATTTTTAGGAAACCCAAAATCACAAACCCTCTAAGTTCGTGTCTTGGCTAGAGTTAGTCGAGTTGTAAAGTCTGTGTAACTAGAGAGTTACAAAGTGACTTGTAATAGTGTTATTACAAGTTAGAGTGATTAAAGTATTTGTCACTAGAGAGTGACAAAGTGGCTTGTGGTGAGAGTATCACAAGTTAGTCAAAATCTTTGTTAGAGAGTCACAAAGTGTCTTGTGTTGAGAGTACCACAATTTAGTTGAGTTGAATCCTTTGTAATAGAGTTATTATAAAGTGGCTTATAATAGGGATTTACAAGTTAGTGAAGTTGAAAGCCTACAAGTGTAGGTTGTGGTTTTTGTCCCCTTGATTTGGGATTTTTCCATGTAGAAATACTCTGTGTTCTTTATTTACTGCCGAGCTACTGTGAAAACAAATAGAGAACCTGATTCCCTATACTGACTGGTTTTACAGTCTGTTGCTTACAGTGGGAACTTATAGAGAAATCCGATTCTCTATACAGTGGGAACTTATCCTGAGTCACATTTACATACTTGTTCAGTAGTTAGCACTGTACCAAACTGATATAGGACTAGATCGCTATTCAGTTTATTTCATTAGTATTTTCGGTGGAAACGCATAGAGAACCCGGTTCTCTATACAGTCTGGTAGACGCTTAGTTCCTAACAATTGGTATCAGAACGGGTTCTTTATAAAAGGTTAACACCTAGAAAGGATCTACATGGCTGCTCCACCAAACTTCGAGGAAAGTCAATCAACCAATAGACCACAACATTTCAGAATATGGGTTGCAAAAATGATGGGGTCCCAAAGAAAGGAGGTTCCAATAGGAATTTCAAAGGAAATGATTGTTGTCATAAGTATGGAATGCCTAGACGCTTTATCAAAGACTGCCCATTTCTGAAACAAGATCATCACAAACACAACTCTGACAAAGTAGCAAAAAGGAACCTGGTTCCTGACAAATGATTCAGCCGAAAAAGTACAGCTGACAATGTTATGGTACAAGCTCTTGCTGCATGGGGAGACTCCACCAGTGAATCAGAAGTGGAACCAGATGCAGGAAGCAGCTCCATGATGGAAGTGCAAAATGAAGCAAAGGAATTTGATTCATTGTTTGCATTGACGACTCAGTCCAATGAGGATGACAATGATGTGGTAACTTTTAGGGATGTTAAGAGAAATCTGAAGTCCTACTCTTCGAAAAAAATTGATGTCATTAGCAAATGTTCTAATTGAGACATATTATAATTTTTTTAATGATAAAGATGCCCTAATCATAGAGATAGGAGATGTTGAACAGTCTAGAGATGATTTGATGGTAGTGGTTGATGACTTGAAGGAAACCATAGAGAACCTTAGCAAAGAAAAGAATACTCTACTAGAGAAAATTGCAGCTACTGAGCAAGAAAGGGAAAATATGATAGTTTCCATTGAAGAATTAAGGGAACAAGTGGAAGAAGTAACTAGAGAACATAACTTGTTGAAAAAGCAAACAAAAAAATGGATGGACAACACTGAGAGAGAGGAAGTGGCTAGAGAGGCTCAACTTGAGTTTGAGAGTGAGCTTAAAAAATTAAAACAATTCTTGTTGTTGAGCTTGAAAATAATAGACAACTTCAGGAGGATTTAAAAAGGGTTAAAAATGATCTTGATAAGTCACTTAAATGGACCCGGTCCTCTAATGTAATAACGTCTATGTACAGGAGTAATGGTGGAAACAAGCAAGGCATCGGGTTCCAAAAGACGAAAACCTCCTATAATCCCCATAGGACGTATGTAACGGTGGCTGATACTAGGTTGTGCACTCACTGTGGTCAAACTGGTCATTACAAGGACTCTTGTAAAGTTAAAATTTAGTCTTTATAGAAAAACAGAGTTTTTGTTAAAAAGAGGCATACTGATGAGGAACCTGGTTCCCTAAAAAGAAAATATGTGCTGCCCGCATGGGCAAAAAGAAGTTTAATCTGCCCGTTCTATCACTATAATGGCCCCAAGATGGCTTGGGTTCCTAAGTCTAATCATTGATTTAGTGTGCAAGGAATAGTGAAAGGGAGCAGTCAATAGTGGTACATGGATAGCGACTGCTCGAAGCTCATTACTGAAAGTACAAATAATTTCCTTTCACTGAAGGCCCTGCAGGGAGGGAATGTATCCTCTGGAAATGAAAGAAGGGGTAGATTATCGGTGTCGGAAAGGTTGGAAACTCTCTCAAATTTGTGGTAAAGGGAACAAAGTAGAGTTCTTGTCTAAAGTGTGCACAGTTAATAATCTGGTAACTAGCTAAGTGGTCTTAGTAACCAAAAGATATAAGAATATCTACATTTCGGATTTTGATTCTCCACAAGATGGATATGAGCTGCGTGAAGAAGGACCTAGTCTGTGGTCTGCCAAATTCAAATTTCAAGAAGCATAGAGTGTGTGATGCATGTGCTAAGGTAAATATCTGATGTTTCAAATAGCAGGGCTGATATGATGAGTCAACTGAAGACAATGCCACATCCTCTTCCACTTCTCAAGAGGAACTCGGTACCCCAATTACACCACTAAAGCTGAAGAAAGAGTTGGAGATGCAGCATTAGGAAATTTTGATGCAAAACAAAATAGTGGAAGTCATAATTCTATTGATGTCAATGATGATTCACATATGGAAGGACCTGGTCATTCAAATTCTGAAGTTTAAGTATCCAACTAGAAGCAAACGAGTTCACATCCCTTCAAAATGTAATCACATCCTTAGACTCTGCTATTCAACCTGGTTCTAAGCAGTTATGCAAGAAGAGCTTCATCAACTTGAAAGGAACAGTGTGTGAAACCTGGTTCCATGACCTGCTGACAGAACTGTTATAGGAGTCAGGCTCCCCGTGCTTGGTGTGAAAAGTTGTAAAAATTCCCTCTATAAAATGGTTTTACAAGAGGGAAAATTAACAACACTCCTTTTATGAAGAAATCAGAAAGGAACCTATCATTGTTCAGATTTATATAGATGGTATCATATTTGGAGCTACAACTGATTCATTATGTGAAGAATTTGCTAAACTCATGGGAAGTGAGTTTGAAATGAGTATGATGGAGGAACCGAATGTCTTCCTGGTCTTCAAGTGAAGCAGTCCATAAAGGGAACGTGTATCATTCAGCAAAAATACATCAAAGAACTCTTAAAAAGGTTTGATATTGAAACATCAAAGGGGAATCATGATCTCTACTCTACCTTATTGCCAGCAGGTCAGACATTGTATTTAGTGTGGGATTATGTGCAAGGTTCTAATCAAATTCTAAGTAATCTCATCTAAAGGCTGCTAAGAGAATTCTGAGATATTTTAAGGGCACACAGAACCTGGTTCTTTACTATCCTTCAGGTGACAATTTCAATCTTATTGGTTATGCTAACGCTGATTATGCAAAAGCACATCTGGAACGGCATATTTTTCAGGGTCATACTTGATCTCATGGGTTACAAAGAAACAAATTGTGTGGCTCTTTCTACTGCTGAAGTTGAATACGTGGTTGCTACTTCTTGTTGTGCTCAAATAGTACAGATCAAGCAATATCTTGAAGACTTTGGTGTATTTACAGCTTGAACCCGGTACAACATAAGAGGACAAAGCAAATTGATGTCAGACACCAATTTCTCAGGGACAATGTTGAAAAGGTTCTAATTTGAATGAAGTTCTAAAAGACAAAGGATCAGATAGCAGACATCTTCACCAAGTCGCTGAGCAGGGAATATTTTGAAAGAAATCGTCTAGAATTGGGGTTGATCAAGCTCAACTAAAGACCTTGTCCCTCGATGATTGGCTATGTTAAGAAGGAAAGGTACAATTCTAAAAAGTGTTTTTCGGTGACATCTAACTCAAATCTATATTGTTACAGGTATACACATATGGTGGTTTCAGGACACAAACAAGTAAGAGTGACTTTGTACTTCTAGGAGTCTTTGCTCAAAAATTTCAAAAACTATCATGGAACCTGGTGTCTGTGACTCAGGTTAGTAGTCTCTTCAATACTTATATGCCTTTTTAAGCTAGTGAAGTGTCATGTCATTAATTTGTTTCTTCCTTTATTCTACCTTTCCTCCTAACTTTTGAAGTCCAAAATGTTAAACCTTTTCTGAACTGACCTGTTGCCCCAAAAGGTCACTTCTCTATCTTACACCCAAATAAAACCACTTCTTTTCTTCAAAACCAAAATCAATCTTGTCTCAAAATAATCATTCTTTCCAAATATGCCAGAAGTGAACTCAACTCTCTCACTTTCCCAAAAAAAATCTAACTCCATCAGAATCAAAACCCCAAAAATTCTTTGGTAGATTTTGATGGACGTTCAACTAAAAGTGAACAGAGTAAATCTAATATCTAAAGTGTGAGGCTGAAGTTCTGGATGGATTTGTAGAAGTCTTGAAGGATAGAGAAATTGGTAAATGTGAGGACTGAATGAGGGACCTGATCCCTCAAGTCCTTCTCATGAAGTCAATTTTAAACAAACTTCCGATCTAGTAAAGAGGATTGAGAAAAGTAGGCTGATTGATGATGAAGTGGTATGACCTGTTGATATGGTGACTGTGGAAGAGAGATTGAAAAAAAAATCTCCATTTGTGAGAAAGAATTAAAAAAATGGAGAAAAGAAAGTTGGTTGAGAAAGATGCAGTTAATGATAAAAGGGTAAACAGATTGAGAAGAAGAAGAGGGAGACATGGCTGCTCAGGGATAGAAAGGGTAGTGTAAGTAAGGAACCTGGTTCCTTACGAAAGAAAAAGGTTGAGCCATTAGGTTTGGAGGGAGAAGACGTTGAAGTCTCAAAAGGTGCTGTAAGGCCGAGTGTTGACTCTGATATTGTTGAAAAATGGAAGAAATTCTTGACATTGTTGAGTTCCAAAAATAGAATCACCTCTTTATTCCTCCAAGTCCCAATGTTTTTGAAGAAGAAGTAAAAAAAAACTTCTGTGTTTTATGTGATACAATGATGCTATATGTGCATGGGACTACGTTTGTTTCTTATGAGAAGAAGCTTGGGGAGATTCTTGGTGACCTGATTGATGGCTCAACATACTCAGATCGGTTGAGAACTTGGTCCTCGAGGACCTTTGGTAGAATAGAATGCTAAGTTGAAGGGTGAGAATGAAAGATTGAGGAAACATGTGGAGGAACTGAGAGACTAGACGATCATTGATCAAAGGAGGGTCAATGGATGAATGAACAAGATCATCAAGGCCTTAGCTCGTTACTTCTCCTCCTGTCCAGTGATCCATGTCTTTCACTCCTTCCAAATTCCTTGAATTCTTATCTTCTTTTGATCCCTATATTTGATGGAATTGGTACTTCAGTTGTTTAAATTGCCATACTCCCTCCGTTTCATATTATATTGAGGTAGTTTGATTCGGCACACAGTTTAACAAAAAAGAAAAAGACTTTTGAAAGTTATGGTCTTAAAAGCTTAAGGGGTAAAAGGTTTGTGGGGCCATTCCATTTGTGTGGCTATAAAAGCTTCTCATTAAGGGCAGAGAGAGTAAAATGAAGAGTTTAAAGTTACATTATTTCCAAATTTAGAAATGTGTCATTTGTTTTGGAATATACTAAAAAGGAATGTACCTCATTTAATATGAAACAGAGGGAGTATTATATATTGTTGAAACTACTGTGCTTTTATCATGATTACTCTACTATGGGCAATCACTCTATTTTGTGCACTGACATTCACTTGTTGTTCTTGTTATTGTTTATGATGCGTTACCCAAGTGGCCGAAGTTAATGTTGCTGAACTTCTTTTTGGTTGTGCTTCTTCTGTTATTCTTTTCGATGATGCCAAAAGGGAGAAGTTATATAGGGGGAACGTTGCTGATGGCTCTACTTTGCAGGGGGAACGTGCTGATAATATGTTGATTCTAAGTCGAATCCACAGGGAAACATATGAAGAATCTGGTTCTCAAGAGGAATATTAATTTTGGGTTTGTCATCATCAAAAAGGGGGAAATTTCTCTAGGTTACACTATGTCATGTTTTGATGATGACAAATGTTCTCAATGTACTGGGTACGGACCAAATGTAACCAATGCAGATAAGGAACCTAATTCTCAGGGGGAATAATTCTGGGTTTGTCATTCATCAAAAAGGGGGAAATTGATAAGTTATGGTACTTTGAGTTTTAATGATTTGCCAAACAATATTGAGGAACCAGTTATAATCAGCTCCTTAGGTTCGGTTTTCATGGGGAATATGGCTGATTCGTAGGGGGAACAATATGAAGATCTGGCTCTCAAAGGGAATATCAATTCTAAGTTTGTCTTCATCAAAAAGGGGGAAATTGATAGGTTAAAGTACCTTGGGCATAAGTACTTTACTTTATGTTTTGATGATCTAACAAATTTGCCATCCAGAACCAGATACGGAACATGTTACACATCTACAAGACCTTGAGATCACAAAGTTCCAGGTTGGGATCCAGCGTGGAATATAACTCAACTATTCAGAGAGGAAGGAACAGTTGAGGAAACAGACCCCTACCAGTTCCCGAAGAGATTTTATGAAGTCAACTCTCCAGCAGAAAAGTTACTGCTTGCACACGCCACTACACAGTAACAGTGCAACAGTCAAATTTCTATGGAAGGCTTTTTACCTACCTTGCTTACATCATTGTAAGTGATGTCACACATGTATAAACACCATCAAGAAAGGTAAAACAACTTACTTCATGAGAGAACCAAATAAAGGACCTGAAGCATGCCTGCTACAATCATTCAAGTTAATCAACTCAAGATAATTTGGGCAGTGTGATTTAGATTCACAAGGACCAAATTAGGGACCTGATACCTTGGTGTTCCCCTGACAGAAGTATAAGTCAACAGTACAACTGGTAAGTAACTGCAGAAAGTGACTGCCTGCAATAGTGCAGTAGATAATGCATCAGTCACTTTCCATTGAGAAGAGGCATGTACTAACCAAGATTTGAAATCACTATGGTGATGTCTTTTGTAATATAAACCTGGTGCAAGACACAAGGCATCCCTCTACAAGACTTGAAAAATCAGAAACGAAAATCCTCTCTCAAGTGCTTGCAACAACCTCTCTCAAGAACAAAGTTGTTGCAACCTTAATGACCGGATCCAAGATTGAAGATATCTTAAGTCCTTAGGTTTGTTGAGTCTTTGTTATTTGTTCTTCATTGTAACTCGTATCTTGCTTTCTTAGAATCTATTTTTAGGAAACCCAAAATCACAAACCCTCTAAGTTCGTGTCTTGGCTAGAGTTAGTCGAGTTGTAAAGTTCGTGTAACTAGAGAGTTACAAAGTGACTTGTAATAGTGTTATTACAAGTTAGAGTGATTAAAGTCTTTGTCACTAAAGAGTGACAAAGTGGCTTGTGTTGAGAGTATCACAAGTTACTCAAAATCTTTGTAGCTAGAGAGTCACAAAATGGCTTGTGGTGAGAGTACCACAAATTAGTTGAGTTGAATCCTTTGTAATAGAGTTATTACAAAGTGTCTTGTAATAGGCGTTTACAAGTTAGTGAAGCTGAAAGCCTAAAAGTGTAGGTCGTGGTTTTTGTCCCTTTGAGTTGGGATTTTTCCTCGTAAAATCCTTTATGTTCTTTATTTACTGCCGAGCTACTGTGGGAACAAATAGAGAACATAATTCCCTACACTGGCTGGTATTACAGTCTATTACTTACAGTGGGAACTTATAAATAATCTAGTTCTCTATACAGTGGGAACTTATCCTGAGTCTCATTTACATATTTGTTGAGTAGTTAGCATTGTACCAAACTGATATAGTACCAGATCGCAAATTAGTTTAGTTCATTAGTATTTTCAGTGGAAACGCATAGAGAACCTGGTTCTCTATAAAGTTTGGTGGATGCTTAGTTTCTAATAATTTGCGTGCACAGTTCGGGCGCATTTTGAAAAGCCTTTATGTGGAAATTTGAAAAAAAATAATTTTTGCCTTTAAAAGTTGATTTTAGTTGACTTCGGTCAACATTTTTAGTAAACGGACCCAGACACGTGTTTTGACGGTTACAGAGGGTCCGTAGTAAAATATGAGACCTAAGCATATGTCCAGAATCGAATTCCGAGGTCCCTAACCCGAGAAATGAATTTTTGAAGAAAATTGTGAAACTGGAATTTGAAAAGGTTTTAAGAATTTGGTTAATATTTGATCTTGTTGATACCGGGTCTGTGTAGTCATTCCGGAGCCTAGTAAAGGTTCGTTATGATATTTATACCTTATCTGAGAAATTTGGTGAAGAACGGGACTGATTTGATGTGATTCGGACCTTTAGTTGAGAAAATAGAACTTTTCAACTTTCTTGAAATTTTCATGCAATTTGATGCTAAATTCATAGTTCTAGGTGTTATTTTAGTGGTTTGATCGCGCGAGCAAGTCTGTATGATGTTTTAAGACTTGTGTGCATGTTTGGATTGGAGCCCCGCGGGCTCGGGTAAGTTTCAGATAGGCTACGGGGTGATTTACACTTAGAAATGTGGTGTGTTTGCTGCAGTCACTGTTTCTGGTTTTTCTTCTTCGCGTTCGCGAATACACTCTCGCGAACGCGAAGTGTAACCTACGCTAGGAGGGGATTTTTCATCCCAAATGCATAGCTATAATCGCGAACGGGGAGCACTGGGGGGCTACTCTTTGCGAACGCGACCGGCATCACGCGAACGCCTAGAGTAAAATGGAGGTGGGCTGGGGAATCATTGGGTTGCTCTTCGCGAACGCGGTCCTAGGCCCGCGAACACGATGGTCAGGGGGGACATACCATCGCCAATGCGAGCAGCTCTTCGCGAACGTGAAGACCTTTTTGGCAGAAATACATTGTGAACCTGACATGTCCATCTCGAACGCGATGAAGACCTGTCCAGTGTTTTAAAAACAAAATCAAAAATGGGATTAGGCCATTCTTTCATATTTTTAAAAACTAGAAGGCTTAGAGTCAACTTTCAAGAGACAAATTCTTCGCCAAAGTGTTGTTAAATTATTCTAAACTACTTTCTTCCAATTACCCATTGCATTTCATCAATCTTCAACCTAAAAATTTAGGGTTTTCATGGTGGAAATTAAGAGTTTATGTAGAATTAGGGATTTTTGTATAATTGGAATTTATCCCTCGATTTGGGATTGGATTCCGATACTAATTACATATTTGGGCTCGGGGGTGAATGGATTTTGGTCCGAACCTCGAGTTTTGACCAAGCGGGCCCGGGAGCAATTTTTGACTTTTTGGGAAAAATATTTGGAAACTTATAATTGTGCATTGGAATTGATTTCTTTAGAGATAATTGATATTATTGAGTTAATTATGACTATATACGAGTGGATTGGAGGTGGAATCTATAGAAAAAGCGATAATTGAGGCTTGAGTTTGGCTGTAGAATCGAGGTAAGTGTTGTGGCTACCCTTAGCTTGAGGGATTAGGTATTGTTGAGTCTATTTGCTACGTGTTTGATATTGAGTACAACATATAGGTAAGGTGACTAGTACCTATAAGTTGTCGTCGAGTCATAGCATGCGAGTTAGTCTTATTCTTTTAATTGTTGTACTCTTTGATCATATATTTCATGGTTAGAATTGTTATTCCATATGTTGAACAACTCTTATCATGTTTCACAAAGTTTGGTACTGATTAAGTATTAACTCAGAGTTGAGACTGGTATTGTGGAATTAAATGTTGAAGTAAGAGAGGTTCTTGATATTTCTATCCCCTTGTTGTTATTGTTCATTGTTTTGGTTAGGGAGAGTATTAAAGCACGAAAGGTGATGCCGTACAATGCATTGTGAGTGAGTGATAATGCATTAAGGGATATGACGTGCCATATTCTGTGAGTGGTAATGCACGAAGGGTGATGTCGTGCCATGTTATGAGAGAGTTAATGCACAAAGGGTGATGCCGTGCAGTTTTTATTATTTCTTTTGGTAAGGACGAGAGTAAAAGCATGAAGGCTGATGCCGTGCACATGTTTGCTATATTATGACTTTCGTTGGTGCAAAGCATGTTATTTACTGTGTTTCCTTACTGTACTATTTTAGGATTTTATATTCCCCTCAGCATCTTTCTCCCCCTTCCCGTAGTGTCTGCTTAAATTTTCATTTGTTGTTATTCTCTCGTATATGATTTAACTACACAGGTTCATGTTATTGTCGTGACCTAGCCTCGTCACTACTTTACCGAGGTTATACTCGGCACTTACCAATACATGGGGTACTGATACTACACTCTACACTTTCTGTGCAGATTTTGATATTGGACCGTGTTGATCTGAGTTGGATTACTGCCTTCAGTCCATCCGGAGACCCAAGGTAGATCTGCCGGCGTTCACACATCCTGGAGTCCCCTTCCACTTATCCTAGTTTTCTTGTTTTATTTTATTTAGAGAACAGATGTATTTTCTTTAAACCAGTATCTGTAGTGACTCTTAGAAGATCGTGAATTGTGAACACCAGATTTTGGGTAGTCATGTATTAGTTTTGGGATTGTTACAAAATTTTCCCTCTTCTTTACTTTGTTTTGGTTTAATTATTGTTATTTATTATTTTGTATAGCAGTTAGTGTATTAGATCTGTATCTGTTAGCTTGCCTAGTATTTTGAAAAGTTAGGCGCCATCACCATCCCAACGGCGGGAAATCCATGTCGTGACAATTTTGTACGCTATTATTTCCTATTCGCAATCGTCGTGTATGCACACTGCCCTAATCCGCATATTATCATTCTTTTCCACCTGATATACCGCCCTTCATTTACCTCATGAGCTGTTACAGCATTTTTGAAATCCTTTTTACTTTGAAAGGTATACTCCAAAGCTAACACTGGATTTTTTCCATCAGTCATTGGATTGTGCTTTGGAAAATCAAAGCTCTCGTTGTCGGAATCACTATCCAAATTCTTGTTGTCTTCAGAGTTCACAAAATCAGAATCTCCGTCTTCATTTGACATCTTCCTCTGTACTTCAGCACTAACAAGCTCTCTACCATCCTCAAAGCAATGTTTAAATTGTCCATGTTTATCAACCATTACATCTTTATCCGAAAATTCATTTTCAGAATCCTCAAACTCATCGCTGCCAGATAAGTTCTCCCTTTCAAGATCTTTGTCAACAAGTCCAGTAATATCTTCATTATTTGGAATACAACTATTTCGGCAATCAAGCTCAACTGGGTCTATTCCAATATAAGAGTCCAAATGTTCAAAAAATAACTCCATTACTCTATCTATGGGGATGAATTTTTCTATTGTGTGAGTTTTAACTTCAGGTTGAGTAGGACAAAGACGGAATACCTCGAGTGCAAATTTGGGGCGGGGCCGACGGAAGCGGGAGTGGAAGTGAGGCTTGACTCTCAAATCATCGCTAAGAAGAGTAGTTTCAAGTACCTTGGGTCAGTTATTCAGGGGATCGGGGAGATAGACGAGAATGCCACACACCGTATAGGGGTGGGTTGGATGAAGTGGAGGTTAGCGACAAGAGTCCTGTGTGACAAGAAAGTTCCACCGTTACTAAAAGGTAAGTTTTATAAAGCAGTGGTTAGGCCTGCAATGCTGTATGGGACCGAGTGTGGGTTGATTAAGAACTCACACACCCAGAAGATGAAAGTAGCAGAGATGAGGATGTTGAGGTGGATGTGCGGGCATACAAGGATGGATAAGATTAGGAATGAAGATATTCGAGAGAAGGTGGGCGTGGCCCCCATAGAGGACAAGATGCGGGAAGCAAGACTCAGATGGTTCGGGCACATTCAGAGGAGGAGCACTGATGCACCGGTGAGAAGGTGTGAGCGACTGGCTGTGGTGGGCATGAGGAGAGGTAGAGGGAGACCTAAGAAGTATTGGGGAGAGGTGATACGGCAGGACTTAGCGCGTCTTAGGATGTCTGAGGACATGGCCCTTGATAGGGGATTGTGGAGGTCGAGCATTAAAGTTGTAGGTTAGGGGAAAGTTGTGGATATTTCCACAGCGCACTAGAGTGAGACTAGCTAGTTATGAGGTAATCTTAGGATGTTACTAATCAGCTACCGATACAGGGAGTTATCTGTTGGATATTAGTATACCTTTCGTCTATTTCGTATTTCGTATATTTCTTATATTGATGCTATTTTGTTATTTTGTGTTATGTTGTGTATTTTATGTTATTTTTAGTATGACTCTATTGATATACTAACTTATCGTCTCTTGTTGATGTCTTGAGTCGAGGGTCTCCTGGAAACAGCCTCTCTGCCCCCCGGGTAGGGGTAAGGTCTGCGTACATATTACCCTTCCAAGACCCCACTTGTGGGATTATACTGGGTTGTTGTTGTTGTTGTTGTTGTTGAGCTTTAACTTTGATGGAGACTAATCTCCATCTATTACTGAACTTTTCGCATTTTTGTGCCAAAATGTTATCGAGTCAGAAAGATAACCACATACTTCAACACCAAAGAGATTGAGATCCTTCATTTCAACATAATCAAAGTACTCAACTATTCCACCAACATATTGTTTGGTTGGTTGATGTTTGATCGATCCTTTATGATAAACTTTAATACTGAAAAATGCCTCCTCAGACACAAGATCTATAGATAAAAGAATATATTTTTAACTGGTCAGGACCACAGTCTAGATGTTATAAAATGAAGTATGTATATTTTTAAGCAACACCAACTTCTAAATATTCCTGAATTCACTATATTATAACAACAAAATTAAAGCAGTAAAAAAACTCGAAAGGGTGGAATTTATAAGAGGATTAGAAAAATAATAGTAACAACCCATCATGTTGTGAATAAAAAATAGGTTGGAAAAACTTTACTTGTCTTGGCAAAAAGAAAAATAACCTATTGTAAATTCTTACCATAACATGGGTTTGATCGGACACCATTTCTTTTGATCAACATTGTTCAACAATGGAGACTCTGCTTGTCTTGACTGAGTTTACTCAACCGGTTGGGTCACCTTTTAACTTATACCTACTTTGCAAAAAAAATGCAAGCGTACCCATTTTTTAGGTAACTTCAGACATACGGACCTGAAGTAACAAAGGCAATTACGCAAAATTCAGTTTATAGTACAATGGCAAACTTCAATTCAATAAAACTACAGCATGTTTTGGTTGAAGTTTTTGTTTTGTAATTGTTGAACTTCAGCATTCTAGGAGCTGAAGCTTGTTTTGTATTTGCTGAACTTTAGCATTCTAGGAGCTAAAGTTAGTTTTGTATTTGTTGAATTTCAGCATTCTAGGAGATGAAGTGTGTTTTGTATTTTCTGAACTTCAGCATTCTAGAAGCTGAAGTTTGTTTTGTATTTGCTGAACTTCAGCATTTTGGGTGCTAAAGTTTGTTTTGTATTTGCTGAACTTCAGCATTCTAGGAGTTGAAGTTTTTATTTATAATTACTGAATTTCAACATTCTAGGAGATGAAAGTTTGTTTAGTATTTACTGAACTTCAGCTTTCTAGGAGCTGGAGCTTATTTTGTATTTGCTGAACTTCAGTATTCTAGGAGCTGAGTTTGTTTTGTATTTGCTGAACTTCAGCATTCTAGGAGCTGAAGTTTTTATTTATATTTGCTGAGTTTTAGCTTGATTATTTTGTAATTGAAAACAAAAATATGTGTACTGTGACATAAATCTGCGAGTATCTTGTTCTAATTCATTGCCTATGCAAAAAATGCATCCACCTAACTAGAAACAAAGGAGACGAAGTGCAAAAACGATGCATTAGCAGTTCAACATGTAGCCAGAGTAGAAAACAATGAAAGAATTTGCCTGTTTCTTGCTCTGTTCACAAAATGCCTCTTCTAAAAGCTTGGAGGTGAGCGGCAGTTGAGTGGAAAATCTTGAGAAGAAGAAAATGAAGGAGGAGAAATAGGCCTGAAGTTGTTTTAAAAGTATGTACAAATTAAAACCTTTTTTAAAAGTGGGTATAGGTTAAACGAGAGCACCCCGTGTAATTTTTACAAATTTGTATGGCCTAAGTCATCCACTAATTAATAAAAAATTGCTTTCACATCACAGCACACTAATGCTGAATTTCAGTACTTCTATGGGCAGTGTTTTATAGTTTTAGTATAACACTTGTTACATAATCCCTCATATAATAAAAATCTCTATTGAATCACTTTAATTTATAGCTGGAGCCTATCTGTTTATTTAAGCAACCGCCTCATTGACTTGCAATTTTTATCCTACTTATTGTTATGAACCCTCAATAACAATAGTCTAAGAAAAGTGATTTGATTACTAATACATTGAAGAACTCAATACAAGAGAAGATAGTAAGAGATAGATAGGAGAAAATGAAGATTACAGAAAGAAAGGGGATGGGGATAGAGCCGCAGAAAGAAACAGACGAGGGAGGAAGAGAAATACAAGAGAGGGGATCCTAACACAAATCACATAATCTCCAAAATCACCGACTACTACTCTGTTTAATAGAAATGTTCTTGGGCTCATTACTCAACATGGATCCCAAATTAGCTTAGCCATATTACTTGTTCTCATCCCAGTAACTCTTCTCAACTCAATAGTTATTTGTGTGTTGATATCCTTGCTTGGCTGGGGTTGATTCATAACAATACTCCCATCCTTAATAAGAACCTTGTCCTCAAAGTTCAAGTTAAGAGCGAGGCTACTCACGAGCTCCCAACCAACAATATCAATAGTAAGGCATTTATTATCCCTAAAGGAAAATATAGGATCCAGCGCACCTTTAGCGAACCAAGCTAAACCATGTCCTTTGTGGCTCTCGAACATTTACAGTGTTATCAACTTGAGTGACATCCTAACCTTCCCTGCTTATTGACATGATCTTGTTTGCCCTCTTCGCGAAGCAGTTAGTGGAAAGCGAAATGATTGAATCAAGGCAAACTTTCCAGAAGCAAATTCCCACAAAAACAACCCATATAATGTGCAGCAACCCATCAATTTGCCTCAAACACCTTAGTATCCTTTCCTTAGGCACCTTTAGATCCATCAGGATATTTTCTGTTGAGTAATGGCCATCAAAGATGGTATTGTATAACACCTCTTTTGGAACACGCCCCTTGTTAGATATGTTTGTCAACTTCCACTCAACGTCATCATATTTCGCAAGTTTCAGCAGAATACGCATCCTATACACGACAGTTGTTGACATTATACCGCTTAATCTCATTTCTTCCTTCAAAATGAGTGCTTCTTCTATATTATCATTCTTTCAAAGCCCCTGAATGCAAATATTATAAGAGACAATATGATGACATGTAGTTGTAGTTGCCCTTACCCTCAGGTATTGGTGTAGTTTCCATATAAAATCCATTTGAAAGCTCTACTATGCTTGAATCTTGTTTGACCTTCTTCACACAAAGCTTATCAACTACCTGGACCACATACTTGGAAGCAATACATTCTCTAATGTATCGAATGAATAAGGATGTCTAGCTAGCTTGTTGTTTATCATTAACACTAGTATGTATCTGTTCTATTTTGTTCATGGTTGAACAACAACTATACAAGTCTTGTGCAACTACAAAATGAATAGAATACTTAAGAGTATTATAAAAGACATGTGGGGAGCCAAGCATTTGGTTTGAAGGGGCAACAGGATCTGTAATGGGAGAAGATGACAACAAAGGTTCAGCTGTTACCCATGTCAAGGCATATGTTGGTGAGTTCAGGCCAAACCAAGAAAATTATGATCCTTCCACTTGATAAACATTGTCACATTTCTTCAGCGATATATCACTTATCTCTAAGCCAATAATTATATTTCCAATTATTTCTCTATAATAAGAATTCACACACTATTGTCGTCCTGGATCCCATACTTTAATTATAGAGTAAGAAGATGCATATGAGCAAAACTTGCCAGTAGATTCCAGCAGTAGCAATAGCATACACTTCGGAGTCCATAAATTCTCCCCATGCGTTGTGGGAACCAGTGCACCGCCAGTCCATGGATCGCGGTCCCCCAATACAAAAGTTTCAGCAACTTGCTCAACTATGGGTGCTACAGACTCTCGGCCACCACAAGAAAATGGATAAGCAAGTCTAATAGATCTCGCACCGGAAGATGAGACTACCAATTCACTGCTATCAAGAGAAAGCAAACATGATTCCATGATAACATCACTCTTGTTAGCAAAACACGATTGCATGATAACATCCCCAAATATAGAAAGTTTTTCGTCCATCAAAATTGTCTCTTTACTACCATAAGGTAAAGTAGCACAGGTATTTAGTATTATACAACTCAAAACTTCAAGTCGAAAATCACATAGTGATGGTTGCTTAATTATTAAAGCGAACTCTTCATCCCATGCTTTTTTTTATAACCAACAAATAAAATTTTGTCAGGAACATACCGCTCAATATCTGAGACCTCATTAGCCATCATGAATTTCTTATCAAAAAAATTCCACAGACATGGGCTCCTGGGAATGTGAAGCAATATGACATTTTCAAATGGATGTGTGACTTGAGAGGGGCTCACAATCACCTTCGGCACTATATCATCTCCGCTAGTAAAAGGTACTAAAAAATTGGTTGTCGCATCAGTTGGAGAGACATAGTTCTTGTCAATGTTTCATTTGGGGTTTCTATCAAGCACCTTGTCTACCTCTGAGTTTCCATCTTCCAAGTCAGATACAATAGCTAGTACCGTGGAGTCGCAATTATGTGGCATTTCGTTGAACACATGGTCTTCATCTAAGAATTCTTCTTTCTTAGTCACCAGTACATTACTAGCTTGTAGCTCATCTAATATTTCCATGTTTTTAAGAAGTTCAACTTCAACATGACTACCGGTAGAGACATTGTACATGGAAGCGACATCAATATGCTTTTCTAGTAACTCATTAGTTTCAACAACTGCTTTATTTTCTCAAATAGTGCCCGACATTTCCTCAAACACCTCGTATGCCAGGTTCAAGTTGTTGCTGTCCGAGTGCTTCTTCCAATACTGAGGAGAGGATGAGGTGCTAATCTTGCCCCACGATGGAATAGCCGCAGCTCGTGCTAGTAAATTCGCCATTGGCTTGCGCTGCTGGTGAACGGATAAGCACCTACCAGGTTCTTCTCTAGTTCGGGTGCGAAAACACAGCTTTAGTTTCTCCTTAAAATAGTTCCAATCAAAAAATTGCTTATTTCGAAACAGCCAATCAAACCAGGCAAGAGCTGCGCCATCAAGGTAGTGGTAAGGAAGAGGCAACCAGTCCTTCTCGGAGAAGCCAAGGTAGGTGAAGTACAATTCAGCCCGAACAATCCAACCCTCTGGGTTTCCACCACTAAATCGATCTAATACCACCATTGTTGTTGGAGTACGAACGATGAAAGCACCAATATTATGAACCCTCAATAACAATAGTCTAAGAAAAGTGATTTGATTACTAGTACATTGAAGAACTCAATACAAGAGAAGATAGTAAGAGACAGATAGGGAAAAGTGAAGATTACAGAAAGAAAGGGGATGGGGACAGAGCCGCAAAAAGAAATAGACGAGGGAGAAAGAGAGAGACCAGAGAGGGGATTCTAATACAAATCGCATAATCTCCAAAATCACCGACCACTATTCTGTTTAATAGAACTATTCTTGGGCTCATTACTCAACCTGGATCCCAAATTAGCCTAGCCATATTACTTGTTTTCGGTCCAATAGTTTTTCTAAGCCCAATAGTTATTTGTATGTTGATAGCCTTGCTGGGCTGGAGTTGATTCATAACACTTATCAATTGGAAAGCGAGAAGAGCAAGGTTTAGTTATTAAATAAAATAAAATCGAGTGTAATTAGGACATGGACAGCTGCATAGTAGTATTAATTGTTAGCATCACATGGATAAACCGTTAAACTTTGAAAAACAATCAATATTCTTAAACAAATGTAGAACCATGGAAAAAAGTTCATGCATTCGATTGCTTTTATGGATTTTTTAAAGTTTTTTCTTCTTAATCTCTTCTTCTTCATATATACACCTTACAAACAAATCAACATAAGCTGACATATCCCTGATCACAAGTACGCAGGTCGATCTTAGGTTTATTCCGTGAAACTATCTTTTGTCACATCCGAAGCGCTGAAATATATGCAACTTTAATGATGTCTAATTTATGAAATCTAGGAAGAAACAAACCAAAAGAATTCACTATCATATTCCACTTATCTTCTAAAGATCATGTGACAATGTACTCGAACTGGGAGATTATGGGAGATTAAGCTGTAAGTCCAAGTGCTGGTCATAAGGGATAAGTAAATTAATGGGATTATATATAAAGGACCTTAGACTGTCCCAGTGAAAGTTAAAGCTAGTAATTAAAAAAAAAATTAAGATTCTTTTTTTTTTTTTTTTTTTT
>MU746628.1:4452-14648 GCA_026770625.1 Nicotiana glauca
ACACATATATATACATGCCAAGCCTATGGGCTGGAGACTGAAAGGTGCAAAAAAGAAACCCAGAATACTGTGTCCACAATAGCCTCTAAGAGTGTCACAAGCACTATCGGGATAAGGCCCCGACTATACCCAAATGGAACAACAAAGGTAACCATCCTATGACAGCTCCAGGAAGAGGTGGAGCTTACCAACTCACAGCTGAACCCCTAAATAATAGCGGAGGGGTCGATCAGAGTCCCTACCTGGACCTGCACGCACGAAAAAAAAATGCAGTGTCCCCAGGCAACGGGACATCAGTACGAATAAAAACGTACTAGTATGTAAGGCAGAAAGTAGAATCATACATAGCTGGTAAAAAAAGGTAATAGAGATACCACCTAACACTGAAACTCTGATAGCCTCCATGGCCGACATCCGACCTCATAATAATCAAATATGCATGGTACGCTCGTGTAATCGTATGTCGTGAATACATATATATTGATGCAAATGCATGACATACCCAACCAAATGCTAGCAATGGCGGTCTCTTCCGGTAGCTAACCGGTATCATATTGCCAACCTGTGGCCATCTGTACAATACATATAGTCTTTCGGGCAAATAGGCCCCTTACCTCCGATTATAGCTCGAAGTCCATGCATAATATGCCATGTATGATATGAACTTTGAATGCACATAATAGGCCATAACAAGAACTTAGCCAATATTGGCTCATTGGTACTCTTATTCTCATAATCTCATAATCACATTCGTATTGCATACAATTGTCTCGTGGAACCTCATATATTTTTTTATAAGCTCGAAAACATAACTCGACTTTTAGAAAGATAACTTAACTCTGAAGATGTTCATAAAAAGCTTAAGGTGCTTCACTTAGTCCTTATACCTGATTTCTTGATAATTAGTAAAAGAAAGTATTTCAAAAATCAAGTGTTTTAATAGTTTAAAGATAGAATTTATATTTTAGATTTTTAGAAATCGACGTGTCACTTTAGAGATTTTAAAATACACTTTAACAAGGAAGAATGACTGATCGCAAATACTAAATGCTTTTATTTTGTTTAGCCACACAACCCAAAGACGAATAAGAATCCATATATATAGATATATGGATAAGAAAGCCGACAAAATGACATATATAGATGTCGAATACCCTATTTAACAGAACGAGTGGAATATCAACCTAATAGAATCATGAAAATACTTCAGCTACAATCCCAATGCCTTTCACAAAAGGTCTTTCTAGCCATAGAATAGTAAAATTTCACATTTGGCGTCTTAGGAATTTCCAAGAATTCGTGCAAAAAGGAATAATGGAGCTTAGCATTAATATACCTTTCCAACAAACATGCGAATGCCTGTAGTTCCTTCATGAAAGTTGTTCCTTATGTCCTAAGCTTCAAAAACACTATATATATATGCAGCTTATACGCACCTATAAACAGTTCATAATTGAGTTTAAATCGGCAGATTTGCCATATGACCCTAACCTGACGAAACGTCCGTAAAACTTTGTAAAAACGATCATAAAAGAATCCCAAGATGATTACCTTGAAAAAGCAAGTATAAAGCCTGAAGAACCAGCAAGAAAAACAAATTCCTATCTTCCAAAAATAGCTCCAAACACAGCTAATAGAAGGGGGAAACAATGGCAAAGCATATAGATTGAGTTTCTAGGCACTGGGCAAACTTTAACGGTAAAAATCGTTAGAATCGCACCTTAATCACTCAATAACACCATGGAACTCTCTCTTAAGCTTGCTCTCTGTTTTGGGACTGAAATTAAATGTTTTGAGGTCTTCAAAGTCGAGTTTACCGACTTATACCATTTGTTTGACCCGACCTGGTTTGCGACCCAGTTTCAGCCTGGACAGTCTAGGGTAAAACAGTCATAACTTTTTACTCCAATGTCCGTTTGATGTGAGGGTTTTTTGGTTGAAAACTAGACTCGTAGACCTTGGATTTGATAGGTTGTAGGTCTAATAAATCTTTATATATTGGGAGAAATGATCTGATACATTTGACCCAAAATTAAGAAAAATTTATTAGAGAAATTTACGATAACTTTTGCCGACCTTTATTTCGCAATTTGCTTGAATCAAAAACATAACATGTGACCAGTGTGATGTTATACCCAATCATATATACCTAATATAACCATGCCACTTTACGTATATTACGTAAGAGAAAAGAAAAAAAATATGGGGTCTCATCATATCAGAATGGGACCAAGCAAAACAATCCACGTTAGCTTTCAAAAATTCAATCAACTTACCTTTCATGTCTTGGCTGAGATTGGCTCCTATGTAGATTTTCCTTTCAGGCTATTGTGTAAATAATATTACAGCCTCCAGCTCTTTGATCGTTATTTTGATATTTTTGTTTTCCTCTAGTTCTTGAATGGAATCAGACCTTGAGTCCACATCCGTTCGCCTTTGTTCAATTGAGGTTTGCGTTGTGGTATCCTCAATTGGATTCTGCAATTGCTATTTTTCTTCATTTCTCGTACTTGAATCTGTTACAGAGTTGATGCTCCTATATGTTTGTTGATCTCTACGGATTTGACATATTTCCCACGGTGATAGAAATTTAATAACTTGATGTAAGGTCGACGGAACGACATCCATCTCGTGGATCCATGGCCTCCTGAGAATTATGTTGTAAGCCATTTCCATCTCCACCACCTAAAACTTTGTATCTTTGATAACTCCTTCTGCGAATGTAGTAAGTATTACTTCCCCTTTCATAACGACACTGGAATTGTCGAATCCAGACAAAGTGTGTGATTTTGGTACTAATTTATCTTCAGCTTGCATCTCATGGAGTACTCTTAGCAGAATAATGTTCACCGAACTACCTGGATCAATCAAAACTCATTTCACATTAATGTCATGTACAAGTAGAGATATTACCAATGCGTCGTTATGTGGAGTTAATACGCCATCAGTATCTGCATCATCATACGTGATATTTTCTTCCTCTAAAACATGTCGCACCCGCTTCTCGTGGGTAATTGTGACTTTGGAAACTTTATTGGCTACTGTATACGTCACGCCATTGATTTCTTCACCTCCACTTATAACATTGACGGTTCTTTTGGGAGAAGGCAGTTTAGGGGGATCCTACCTATTCTTCATGTATGCTTGCTTACCTTTCTCGCTGAATAACTCGGTGAGATATCCTTGCTTCAACAGATGATCAACTTCACCCTGTAGTAACCTACAATCTGCCATTTTGTGACCATGATCGTTGTGAAATTCACACCAGTGTTCAGGATTGCATCTGTTTGGATTTGATCTCATTTCTTTTGGCCACCGCACCTTGTCACCCATGCTTCTTAAAACATCTACGAGCTCGAAAGTGCTTGCATTAAAATTATAACCGCCAAATGGTGCCTTCAAGTTTCTATCATCATCCCGTGACTCTCGCGTGTTACGATCATTCCCAAACCTCGATGATGAGCCCGATTCTCTATTTCTAGATCTATGATCGTACATTGAATCATCATGCTTTTACCGTGAATATTTTCCTGCTGGGCCCATATATGGTTCATATCTATTTTTACCAGACCTTTTTTCTGTTTTCACCCATCTCGAACTTACCTTTTCCTCTTTTTGAGACCGTAAGATAATATTTTCTTCTATCCTTAGCTTCGTGTTATACCTGTTGTATATATCATTCCATGTCGTTGCTGGGAATTCACAAAGATTTTCCTTGAGTCATCTTGTGGCTTCTGAGCTTTTCTCATTCAAATTACTAGTGAAAGCTATAGCTGCCCAATTATCCGGTATACGTGGTAACGTCATTCTTTCACGCTGGAATCTATCCACGAACTCTCAGAGCAATTCAGAGTCCCCTGTTTGATTTTGAAAATATCCAGCATTCTCTTTTCGACTTTTTGAGCTCCCGAATGTGCTTTGATAAATGAATCTGCAAGCTCAGCAAAAGAATTTATGAAATTTTCGGGTAAAAGAAAATACCCTGTTAATGCTCCCTTAGTGAGTGTTTCACCGAATTTTTTGACCAACACTGATTCAATTTCTTATTTGTTCAAGTCGTTGCCTTTTACGGTAGTTGTGAATGCAGTGACATGGTCTCGTGGATCATTTCTTCCATCGTATTTTGGAATATCGGGCATTTTGAATTTCTTTGGAATTGGGAGAGGAGCAGCACTTGGCTTCCAAGGTTGATGTGAATATTTGTCCATATCTATCCCTTTGATTATAGGTAGTACTCCAGGTATTTGCTCTATGTAGTCACTTTGCTCCTTGAGCTGTTTCTGCAATATTAATACTAAATTTTGTAAATCAGAATTAACTAAGTTACCTGGTTCTCCATCTCGCGACTCGCTAGGGATTCCACCACTACCTGAATTAGCAAGCCCGAAACGAGGGTTTTCCAAAGTGTTGTTATTTGGAATTGGTGTTGATGGTGCAACAGGTAACAGGCTGGCAAAGGCTTCAAGAGGTTTATTGACCTGTTGAGCGATTAGCTTTTGCAAAGCTTCGTTGATAGCTTCATTGTTTTCAAATTGAGCATTTGCGTTTGAGTGAGATCCATCAGGAGTGCCTTCTCGAGACCGCCGAGGCGAACTTTGTGGAGAAGGGATCGGAGTGCGCTCAACTTGTGGGATCCTTTGGAGTTGATGGTTTCCTTGATTTCCTTGGGTGTTATCGTTAACATTTGACATGATTGTTGATTTAACAAAATGGGTTAGGTTAAGAAAGAATAGATTATCAGATTCCCGATAACGGAACCAATTTGTTTAACCAAAAAGTGGAATTTTGGTCAAAGCTTTATTTTTAGAAGAACTCGGGTTACTGATAATCGAAAATAAACAAAATAAATTGATTTTGATAACAATAAGATAGATAGCAAAAAACAAAGTAAATTAGTATATTTAGTTGATATTTCGTGTCCTTACAAATGACGGGTCTTCTCCTTTTTATAGTTATCTCTAAGATATATGTTTTGCCTTTGTCATAAAAAGGTCATTATAGATAATTAAAGGCATTAAATGAACGTCATATAATCATTGTAATTTAATACAGATTCTCTAACGTTTTCTGTATTTAATGCTTATTAAATACTATATTTGTACTCTCTTGTGCTGTCAGATTCATTCTTCTTAACTTTTAGATTTAAATAGGCACGAGCGTCGAGTCTTTTGAATATATGCTCGTGCCTCTGCTTGTGCCTTTGCTCGTATCTGTTGCAACTCGTGCATCTTTGCTTACCATCATTCTTTGACCAGCCTTCGTGTCATGACATGTCACCTTTCAATCACTTCAACATGAAAACTCAATTTTCCCCAATACAACAAACGCAAAAGAAGTAACACAAGCTCTAACCACGTTAACAAGGGTCGCTACTTTTTGTCAAATAAAAGCTACTCGTTTTAGAATAGAACATTATTTCGCCAAATTCATATTTTTCAGTAAGTGTACCTGTATTGGTCAAAATCGGATCGTCACGATCAAATAGCCTGGCATCTCGCTCCGATAACCGGGCGATAAAAGTCGACAAGGCCCACTCCATTTCTCCAAAGACACCCGACCAATCGGAGAGGCAACGCCTATAATTACGACTAGGAAATGTCAGCAACAAGAAAATGTCTGGTCAAGCAATGAGTAAAACGTCTTCAACTATATATATAGTCAAGAAGAGTCCTCAAAAGGGAGCTTTTTTTGGATAGACCTCCAGGAAAAGTAGAAAAAGATAAAGATCTGTAAAACTTGTTTCCTTATCATTTGATGAGGAAAGCGATATTGAATAATAAAAAGATTTATCATGCATTTTCTTTCGTCTGATAACCTTATTAATTCAGTCTAAGTATTTCGATCTAAAAATGATTATATCTGACTAAGATTTACCCCTTCTTTTTTTGATTGATTTGTTCAAAGGGATTCTTGTATCTTTTGAGTCAAACAATTTGGTGCTATCTGTGGGGATTTCTTAGTGAAGATTTTCCTAGTCTCTCCCAAATCGAAAGAAAAATATGATTTCCCCAAAAGGAAGAGAAGGGGAAAATCCAACCCGCACGAAACACGATAGCCGCATAGGGAAGGAAGAAGAGCGAAACAAGATGGTCGGAATCAGAAATCTTCGCCGCGTCAGCTATCGATATACTAAACAAAACAAACGATGTCACCAACTTGCATTCTCCCAAAGGACCACCGAACGGGAACAGAGAATGTCCCATCCTCACCTCCCACTTTGTCTAAGCAAGCATATGAGCCTTGCGCAGACAAATGCACACAAGAAAGTCTCAATTCAAGGGCAGAAATAACTCTGATACAACCAAAATGCCCCCTCCCCACCGACAACCTCTCCGAGGCGGATGACAGAATCTAAAAAAGAAAGTGACAGGGCCTACACTGCACACACCTGAAAACAAAACATTGATACATTGTATTCACTAGCTTTGCACCATCTGACGCAAGCAATACAAAATGGACTGGGAATCCCACGAACAATGCCCAGCCTGCCAGAAGTCGAAACAACGATGAGTTGCAATTTTGATAAGTTTGAAATAACACCCTTTAAGGCTAAGGGCCTTCGCCAAGAAAAAAGAGAAGTTCAACCCCGATCGAACGATGACAGGTTGCTATTTCTATAAGTTTGAAATAACATCCTTTAAGGCTAAGGGCCTTCGCCAAGAAAAAAGAGAAGTTTGACCCCGATCGAACGACGATAGGTTGTTATTTCAATAAGTTCAAAATAACACCCTTTAAGGCTAAGGGCCTTCGCCATGTAAAAAGAAGAGTTCAACCTGGATCGAACGATAACAGGTTACTATTTCGATAAGTTCGAAACAACACCCTTTAAGGCCCGAAATAATACCCTTTAAGGCTAAGGGACTTCGCCAAGTAAAAAGAAGAGTTCGACCTTGATCGAACGACGACGGGTTGCTATTTTGATAAGTTCGAAACCACACCCTTTAAGGCTAAGGGCCTTCGCCAAGTAAAAAGAAGAGTTCGACCTCGATTGAACAATGACGGATTGCTATTTTGATAAGATCGAAACAATACCCTTTAAGGCTAAGGGCCTTTGCCAAGTAAAAAGGAGAGTTCGACCTCGATCGAACGACGACGGGTTTCTATTTCGATAAGTTCAAAATAACTCCCTTTAAGGCTAAGGGCCTTCGACAAGTAAAAAGAAGAGTTCGACCTCGATTGAATGACGACGAGTTGCTATTTCGATAAGTTTAAAAATTCACCTTTTAAGGCTAAGGGCATTCGCCAAGTAAAAATAAGATTTCGACCGCGATCGAATGACAACGGGTTGCTATTTCAATAAGTTCAAAATAACACCCTTTAAGGCTAAGGGCCTTCGCCAAGTAAAAAGGATCGTTCGACCTCGATCGAACGACGATGGGTTGTTATTTCGATAAGTTCAAAACAACACCCTTTAAGGTTAAGGGCCTTCACCGAGTAAAAAGAAGAGTTCCACCGCGATCGAACGACGACGGGTTGCTATTTTGTTAAGTTTGAAATAACACCTTTAAGGCTAAGGGCCTTCGCCAAGTAAAAAGGAGAGTTCGACCTTGATCGAACGACGACGGGTTGCTATTTCGATAAGTTCAAAACTATACCCTTTAAGGCTAAGGGCCTTCGTCAAGTAAAAAGAAGAGTTCGACATCGATCGAACGATGACGGGTTGCTATTTCGATAAGTTCAAAATAATACCCTTTAAGGCTAAGGGCCTTGGACAAGTAAAAAAAAGAGTTCAACCTCGATCGAACGACGACGGGTTGCTATTTTGATAAGTTCAAAATAATGCCCTATAAGGCTAAGGGCCTTCGCCAAGTAAAAAGGAGAGTTCGACCTCAATTGAACGATGACGAGTTGCTATTTCGATAAGTTCAAAATAACAACCTTTAAGGTTAAAGGCCTTCACTAAATACAAAAAAAAAAAACAAAGAGAAGGGGGAAATTTCGACCTCAAAAAAATGGCGACGGGTCGGCATTTCGATAAATTCAAAATAACGCCCCTAAAAGTCAACGACCACTAAAAATAGAAAAATTGGGACTCATCAGGTAAGCCTTTGTCCAACACTAAAGTGGTGAACCGACAAAATAGAAAGTAAATTACAAGGCCAACAGAGGAGAAAAGTACTCTTATTTTATGAAAGGTCACAATGTGGGCTACCACCGCTTACATACGGCCCAACCCAATCCAAAAGAAAAAGAAGCAAACAAACAAACAACAGTCAACAAATGAAAAGAAAATATTAAAGAAAAAGACGCAAAGAACCACATACTTCGTTTGGTATCATCGCCGCCATCACCATCACCACTATCATTGCCATACCCAAGAGAATCTCCATTTCCAGCATCGGCAACTCCATCAGCTTCGGGCGTCGCTGCATCATACCCGCAGTTGACACGAGCCTCTCGAGCCTTTGCTCGTGCTTCTTGACAAGCTGCCTCAGCCACGGTGCCTGCCTCCCGCAAACTCTTAAAAATGTCCTGCTGAGCTTCGGCGTAAACCCAGAGCTCGTGCGTTTGGCGAGGAATGATTGGGGGAGATGACTCAATCTGAGCCCGTAACTGCTCATTTTCTGCCTCCAGGGCCTCGACCCGATCTGCCAGAACTGAGGCCTCCTGATCAATCACGCTTATGTGTTCCTCAAGCCTCGCCTCCCTGAGAGTAGTCATTGCCCGCTCTGATTCTTGTTCAGACTGGAGTACGCGGATAGTATCCTCCAGGGCCTCTGCCCTCGCCAAAGTCTCAAACCAGGCCCTCTCAATATTTTGCAAACTAGCGACTTTGTTCTCCATCGCGCCCAATTTCCTCATCCATTCTGCACTCATCGCCTCGACCCTAACCAAGTTCTGGTACATCTCCAACTGTATCGGCCTCAACTTACCCTGCAGGTTCTCGCACTCTGCGGTAATCTCCTTACCCAACTCAAGCTCCTCATCCTTAATACGAAGCTGCTCCTCGAGTTCGCTCTTGCTGCGGACGGTCTGTATCAATTCCTGGTCCCATTTCTCCAACTCCTCACCAAGAGCCCAATTGCGTGGGTCCGTTCTCAGTTGCTCATGCAACTCACGGCACCTACCATGGTAACGACGATATTTCTCCAACATCTTCAAGACGACCCTCGCCCGAATGTTGGCCCTGCGAATGCTCTCCACCTCCACCATGTATGTCTAAAAAATGAAAAGCCGGAGTTAAATAGATGTTTTCGGAAAGGGCGAAAGCATAAAGCAAAAACAAAATATAACATACCCTTAGGCCCATGACGGCCACTTCATCCCTTAACTCAACATCACGAATATCTCGAAGGGACTCGTTCTCAGCCTCAGAGCATAACAGGCTGATCTACAACACCAAATATTCCCCTTCCAACAAAATATTAACGCCACAAGGGATCTGAAGAACACGGGCCGAGCCTCCCGCACTAACCACCGAATGAGTAAGACCCTCCTCGAATATTCTAACATCATCAGGATCCAGTTCCAACTCCGAATCGTAATCGTCGGTCACCATGCCTTTTCCCCTTTCTGCCACGGAAGTAGAAGCTCGACCCAACGTAGAGGATAAGGGCATGTCTGAAGTCACAACAGCTGCTGCTGAAGTCTGGTTCCCTCCCATGACAATAAGTTGATCATCAACAGCGACAGGGACTTCCGTTTGAGCCATGGCAGCGGGAGCTTCCATATGATGATCATCGTCACCCACAACCCCAACGGACTATTCCACCTCTATAGGAGGAGCCATCATAACACTATCTCCGGATCCCGTTTGAGGAGAGTCGTCCAGACGGATTACTGTCAGGGGCGCCATTTCAAATTCTACTCTCCGCCTCTTCGATGGCACCTCTTCCTCTCCAGTAGACAGCGACTCGTCCGTCGGGCGAACGGCATTGGTCGAGACCTCATCCCGGAAGGCGGCCCTCGCTGGAGTAACCAGGGCTGCAGACTGAACTAAGGCAGCCCTCGAGGGTGGTCGTGCACTGGATACTAAGATGGGGCAAGCAGATGCGGCCGGTTGGCAAAAAGCTAACTGAGGAGGCCTTGCTCTCTGCACCCTCCCTGGCAATGACACACAATGTATTGGAAACTAAACCAAAAGAAAAAAGAAGAGAGGACAGTAAATGAAGGCGTCGTCTCACCTGTAAGGGGATTGCGTCCAAACCTCTCATGGAAGGTCGACCATGGGCGAATTCCTGCTGTATGGGGGGGGG
>MU746628.1:15171-27549 GCA_026770625.1 Nicotiana glauca
GGTGGGGGGGGGGGGGGGGGGAATGGCCTCCATCCATTCACGAATACCTTCGACAGGCGGCAGAGGCAATCTCTCAGCTACAAAGACGAGACAGTTTAGTGCTCTAAGAAAATGGTCGAGCGTTTCACTAACTAAAGAAGTAAATTTACGTGCGAAATTCCATCTCTCGGGAAACCCCGTTGGATCCGCCACAATGTGCTCGGTCCGCACATAGAAAAAGCTCTTATAGAAATGACGATTGATTCGGTCATCCATCTTGACCACCAGACGCTCGACCCTCGAAAATGTATATGAATCATCAAACCAGGAATCAATTGAGGAGCGAAAATGCTGAGCATATGGTTCAAAGCGACCTCGCGACCGACGAGCTCAACATACTTGAGCAGCATAAGAAACATCTTGTACAAATAGGGTGAAAGTTGTGCGGGGCACACTTCGTAGAAATGACAAAATTCTACCACCAACATGGAAAGAGGGAGGGTGTACCCTACAATAAAAGGGCAGGCGTAGAACACGCAGTACCCGGGACGATCGAATTGAACTATGTCGTCCCCCTCCACCAGCCGCGTATCAACATAATCAGAGATTCCCCACCTTTCCTTCAGTTCTGCAATCCCCCTCTCCCTCATGATGGAACGAACAAGTTTCGGCTCTACCCCACCGCTGGTGCTGAAGTCGATCACCTCCCTCCCCGGGCGAGGCAAGATCTCTATCACCGAAGGAACTCCCTCATCCTCCACCGTATCCGTATCTCCGGTGACCTGAACTGAATTCTCCGGCACCGAATTAACAGCAGGAAGGTTGTCTTAATGAGAATCACCAGTCATTTTTCCAGCAAAGAGCGCTCCAAAGGGAGTGACAAGAAGATAAGAAGAGGAAGTGAAAAAAATTCTTACTGGTAAGAAGATAAGCAGAAGTTCGAGATATAAGTAGATGCTATATCTGAAGAGTTCTCTTAAGCGAAAGATAGAACGAATCCAACAAATGAAAAGTGTCCTCTATTTATAAGGGACATAAACTTCCCGAGCACGAAACCCAAGAATCGCCATTTCAGACCTAATAGGACACGAAACGATTCAACCCCCCAAAAACGTGCGTCATAATGGTATTAAACATAAAGCGACGCTTCAGCTCCATCCGACGTCTCGATTCCGAAACAGTTTAACGGTCCATGAGGATTGAAGAGACGCTTCTATTTCACCTTTAGCCCACAAGATATGGTTAAGGATTAAAGGTTTGTGAAGTCAGATTTCACTTGACTCCGTGATGGACATGATCCGTTCCGAGCCCGACATAGGACGACCTCGATAGACGGAACCGGGTAAGAAATTCTGTTAATCCGAAAGAAGGTGTTAGGCACCTCCGAGTTTCGTGGTTCTAGCACGGTCGCTTTAATAATTATACTTGGCTTTACTAATTCTGGATATTTTATGTTCTAGAGAAATTTATGCACTTTTGCCTCAAATCGCTTTTAATTGCTTGATTATTTGTAATTATGGAATTATCTTGAAACGAATCATGCATACGTGTATTCGATTTACTTGGTGTGTCAGGAATCATGTCACGCATACGTGTACACAATTAATAATACTTTATTATTTATTTAAGAAAGCTTGAAAAAAGTGGCGCGAACTCGTACCTTGATTTATTTTAAAAATCGTAATTATGTCGCGCGAACGTGTATACAATCACGATGATAGATTACGTCGCGATTAAAGCATTTTTCTACGAATATTCATTTTTAAATCGTATTCGTGCCACGCGAACGTGTGCACGATTAATAACATTTTATTATTATTAAGATTGTGTCGCCCCCTAAAATATTAACTGACGTTGACGTCCTTTGAAGAAGATATTTATCTCGAATAAAATTTCAATATTAAAAATTATACTCTTACCTTTAGGGCCTGAATTCACGTACAATCGTGAGATTAGAACCTAAAATGGTAAACTTTCTTCTTGGCCACGTGAAATAAATTAGAACTCGAGAGATTTAGATTTTTAGATTGAGAAATTTAATAGATGTTAATTGATCAAATTTAACCAAAACCAAACCATCATGGTCGCCTAAAACTTATCGGAAAGACAGAAACTGTATTTGGTACAAATCGTGCACTGAGTACCATACTCAGTTTTAATTGCTCAACTCTAATACTACTTGGACAATAATACTAAATAAGAAATTAATTTGCATAAATTTTCAATACCAACCATATTCTAATATTTTTTGATATTTTGTGGCTTTCCTGTTCTATACCAACCCCACTCGGAGTAGAACATTTTTAATAGCCTGTTTGACCAAGCTTCTTTTTGACCAAAAGTGCTTTTTTGGACCAAAAGCATTTTTGACCAAAAATTGAGGTGTTTGGCTACTTTTGGAAGGAAAAAAAATACTTTTGAGGAGAAGCAGAAGCAGTTTTGGAGAAGTAGAAAAAAGTAGCTTCTCTCCTAAAGCAATTTTTTGAGAAGCACTTTTAAGAAAAATATACTTAGAAGCAGTTTTTTAAAGTTTGGCCAAACACTAATTGCTGCTCAGAAGTGCTTTTCAAACTAATTAGCCAAACACAAACTGCTTCTCATCAAAAGTACTTTTGAGAAAAGCACTTTTGAAAAAAAGCACTTCTCAAAATAAGCTGATTTTTGCAGCTTGGCCAAACGGGCTATAAAATTTCATATATATATATATATACACACACACACTAGTATCTATGAACGTGCGTTGCACGTTAATGATAATACGTGAAGATTTAAATATTTATTTATTCAGGAACAAAAAAATTAATTAATGAGAGAAATTTTATGTATTATAATACAACAATCATCTAAATGCCGAAAAATATTATTACATTAGCATGATACATGAATTTAAAATAAAAGGACATCATCAAAACTTATATAAATGATCAATTTGTCATGCTAGTTAGATAATTGTGTATTATAGTTTAAAAGTATTTAATGTTATGGTAGCTTAACGAACACTTCTTTGTGGATAATATTTTTTGTGTATGTTTCCTCCTAACGTTTTGGTTGCTCTACCTTAACCAAAACACTTGTTGTCGATCTTGATATCCCTCTTGAAAGTGCAACATACAATTGCTCGTGCAACAAAACATATTGCGGTAAATATAGTTCATATTTAGGATGTTTGTCCTTGTGCTTTATATGTTATATTTGCAAAACATAAACATACTAAATATTATTTTCACATAAATATAAAAGGATATTCCTTAGTTTCGGAAGACGAAAGTTGAATATAGGGATAAGAATATACTTAGAAGTACATTGACTGGTATCATAATTTTTGCATGGAGGACGTTATTGTCAAAGCTTCTATATACCATTTGTGTGCTATTACATAAGCTATTCGGTTTATCTAAGTTTTTTATCAGTAGTCTGACAAACATATTTTTTTTCAAAATTAACCTATATACAATGGAAGAGCAATATTAATTTAGTCTATTATGTATACGGTGACACTAACATACGTAAGGAATGATAAACTTGACAACAAACATTTATGGTAGAAGGCCTTTTGGTATTAAAGTATTCAAGTATTCTTCTTGGTAGTAATTATTGGCTATATTTTCTGCTGACTGAAAAACTAAAAAATATTTTATTTTTATTATAAAATTTTATAACCAACCTTTTATTTAGTTGATCAATATATTTATTTTTGCTAACTAAGATATCTTTTTAATTCTATCATGCGATTTTCACAAATTGTGTTTAATCTAATGATAGAAATATTTTTCTTATTAAATATATTACTATTACCATTGTGATTGATAACCAAGTGTTCAGAAAAAATTAAATCATCTTTTATTGGATGGTCTTCTTCGTTTCCGACACGAAGCAAGAAGATACTGAATACTGGATATGTTTTTTATATTTCTTGTCAGTTGATTCTTTTCCATTTGAGGTCAGAAGCATAACTTTGGCAAGCTAGCTTTTACAGTCTCTACTTTTGTCGATTTTGGAACTACTGGTAGTACTTGATAGAAATCACCTCCCAAACCAATAATTTTTACCAAATGGTTCAATAAAAAAAAAATCGAACAATTATTTCGATCATTTGACACTTTGCCATACGTGCTTTATTCCATATTATCAATTTTGCTTTCCTTATAAATTTAGCACCATTGCTCTTCTTTGATATTTTTGTGATGGTTATTTAAGTTGTTTGAAGAGGTATATCAAATTTAAAGTGGATGGCCTCACTACAAAATTATTATTAGTACACCACTTGTTATTATTGCTAACCATGTCATGCCTCTTGATATGATATTTGCAAGTAATGCATAACATAGAAATATTATTCTGATTCCGCCGGAGGCATTTACAAAGAATAATCTCATCATACCAGAGTCGACTATTTATATTATAGTCTTGAAAGCTTGTTTTTATTAGGATTTAGCTTTGAATGTGCTTCTTCAATCACTTGTATAGCATTTTGATTCTTAATAATATACTAACCTTTTTGCTTTCTGTTCTAACTCTCATTTTATGGAAAAAATTTATGTATCCTAAGATTTTTCTTTTTTAACTTGAATAAGAATTTAACTCATAATAAATTGGATTCTCTTGCTAAATAATTAATTAAAAGATTTCATTATTTGGTTTTAACATAAATTTTTTTTATTGTATGTTGATTCAAATCTTAATATCGGTTCATCTCTTGTTTTGAATATTGAATCTTAATTATAATTTTATTCACTATAAATTTTATTTTCAAAGAGTAAAAGATTGATATGACTTTTCACTTTTAGATCTTTATGTTTGTAGAATCATTAGTGGTATTAACTCTTACTAACCATTTTTTCTCTTTCTCACACATGTATATTCTTAAATATTTTCTTAGTTGTTGTTTAAAAATTGAGTATTTTTCAATATTACACAAAAAAATTGATTAAAAAAATATTATTTGAGTGGAAAAATAGTTCAAATATAATACAAAAATATATTATCTTGGTTTTTTTTTCTTCTTAATTTCAACTCTTTATGCAGTCCATTTAATATATTTTTATTTTTGTTTGGTATTGGATATTATTGAGTGGTAATGTATTGTCAATTCGGAGGATTCTTATGAAATTAATTTTATTAAACCTTTCTACATATTTTTAATAAGAATTTAATGGATAAAATTTTATTAATTTTAAAATCTTAAATACGAAAAAATTAGCAAAGAAGGTATTGTAGTTCAAAAAATAAGTTATTGCAGTTATTTTCTTTCCCTATGAGTTTTTTCGCTTAATATTTCAGAGCTATTTTGGTATATTAATATTGTATTTATACTTTTACAATAAAATTGTCTGTCCTTTTTCTAAATAGATTTGGACAATATAATACATTCTTAAATTAAATTAGTAATAGGACGTTATAATATATTTTCGAATTAAATTAGTAATAGGGATTTTTAAGAATATGTCCTAAAATTAAGTAATAGGATTACATAACTAAAGATATTTACTTGTTCAATTTTACATAAATTAGACTGTTCGAAAATAATTATACTAATAGCAATATGAAATGATCGGAAGCTTTGAAATTTTGGGAAAACATATATATTCACTATTTCACTATCTTTGATTGTTGTAATTTTTACTTTAAGTGTAGATTGTAGTAAAAGTTTTTTAATTGTTTTGAAGCTCTTTTATCAAATTATCTTGTTTGAGAATATGCTTAATATTATATCCCTTTATGTTTAGTGTGACAGCAGCTATTTGGAAGTTCTATGCGAATTTGAGATGCACCCTGGCTCTCAAAAATAATGATATATAATTGTGAAGTCCCTTTTTATTCGACAGAAATACAATGCTGTTGTAGAGTTAACTACTACACAGACAGTATCAAACTTTTTATTGCAAATATCTTCCCTGTGTACGTTGTGTTGACAGATGGTGTTGTGAGCGAGATTTTAAACGCTTTTTTAGTTAAGTAGTATGGAAAGCAGTGAGATGGGAGAGAAGCTCCTAAAATAGTCGGAAAAACTCCTACAGCAGCCGTTGATGTCAAAGATTATGGACTCCCATTATCAACGGATGAATTTCTATCACAAATTTACCCTAATAGGATTACTAAAGATAATCATGTAGAATTCCTAACGTGTAGTATTATATCCTAAAATTAATAGGATTTTATGCCTAGTATCTAAAATTCCGATTATATCCTTTTATTATGAGTTATTATTCTTAATATTATAAGGTTATTTTTGTAAACCGACATTATATTCATGCTTTTATATTTATAATAAATAATAATATAGATATAGATATAGATAGATAGATATATATAAAGACTTTTGTTGGCATTAATTGTTGGGAGAAATTCAAAAATAGCCAGATTTACCACTGGTCGTTGAAAATAGCCAAGTTTCAAAAGTCATCGAAATTTAGCCACTTTAAATCTGAGCGAAAACATTGTTCAAAATCCGGAAAAATACGCCCGCAAATTTTACGGGAGTTCCAGCTAAGTATGCTTGAACTCCCGCAAATTTTACGGGAGTTCCAGCAAGTATAATTGTCCAGTATAATATACTGGAGTTTGGAGCACTGGTGCTCCAGTCTCCCGCAAATTTTACAGGAGTTAGCAAAGTATACCGGTCCAGCATAATATGCTGTAGTTCGTACACAAATGCACCAGAACTCCCGTATATTATATTGGACCGGTCCCTATTACAGCAAAATAATAATTATTTTTCATTGACTTGATAAACGCTGACTATTTTTCATTGACCAGTGTGAAAACTGGCTATACCATGATATTTTAACTTAATTGTTGTCTTGCCATTTTTTCAAACTTTAAAGAATATAACTACTTTTAAAAATCAAATTGACATTTGAAAGAATGATGGTGTGCGTACCTTATCAAACGAAAAGAACATAGAAGCTACATCAACGAATATACTTCAAAGAGCTTTCCTCATTAAAATGTTCCTTTGGTAAAAACTTTACAGCATTGTCTATTTGACGCGAGCAAGGACAAAAATTGACGCCGGAAAACTCACACACAAACTCGACTGAACCGCAAATCTGTCCCGAAACCTCAGACTATGACCTTCGACGAACTCGAAACTCACCGAAAAAACTCGAATTTAATCATAACTCGCCGGAACTTGGAGATTTTAAGGTGGAATTTGATTGCTAGTTTTTGGGTGTTTAATGGACGAAAGTGAAGGTGGGCGTTAATGGCAGAGACTAACAAAGTCTAACAAAGCTTGATGAAGAAAAGGATCATTGCAAGATGGGATCCAAAAACGCTACTCCAAAATCTTTGAATTCTATACCTCGTTCTTTCTTTTTTCTGTTTTTTTCTTTTTTCCAAAATCTTCCTTCCTTTCGTTCTCCTTAATTCTGCTCCTTCCCTTCGTTTTTTGTGAAGTGTACTCAAGAAAGTGGGGAAGTGGGGATTGGGAGGTGAGTGTGTGGGATGGTTTTTTGGAAGATCACAGTAGGTTAACTCACATTTAAAATTTGAATTGGGTAATCAAACTTTTCAAAAGTCAAGTAAATGCTAGTTATTTCTTTTTTTATTTATTTATTTTCTTTCTTTTATAAGTAGAATTTAATTAAGTTATTAAGACAACAAATATTAAATAACTAACTCTAATTTAAAACAATATATATACATATAAGATATTAAATATTTACATATACTTTAAGTAATACTAAGAAAGACTATAGCTTACTTAATTTTTTTTTTTTTTGTGATTTTCATTTTCTCGTTACAAATAGAAATAAAATATGTTCTATAAGAATATATATATATATATATATATACACACACACACACATACACACACATTAAGATTAGACCTAAAGAAAATATTTACTAAAATAATATATAATTTGGATGTGGTCAAACTTAGTTATTCACAGTAATATACAATGATTTTGATATAATCAAAATCAACCCTCATTGAATTTCGAAATTACTCTTTAAATTAATAACTATTAATTTATTGATTAAATAGTTACCTCTACAAAATAATAATATTTTATGGTCCGATAATATTATTTTTAGAGAGGTTCTACTATATATCAAAATCAATTAGCATCCTCATTTTCTACTTGAATTCTCCACTTTTAAATTGTGAAAGCCATTCCTTTAGTATAGTTAAAATTCTTCATTAACACATTAATTTTAATTAATAGAAACATTACTATTACTTTGTTGTCTGCTTCTTCAGATTGGGCTGCCGCCTGCCCGTATTTTCCTCGACAGAAATTGGAGAGACTCCCACTGTAGTAAAGGGAAGATGGCGAGAGTTACAATTCGTTACCCTTGCAACGGTAGTACCTTGGCTTTTTCTCATGTAAATCCTAAAATTGCTCATTCTACTTTCGCAATTGGGTGCAGAGATTATTCATCATCTATACTTTCATTTCGACAAAGGGTAAACTTAGGGTTTCTAACAGGTTTGAGAATGTCAAGTGTTTAGATGATGCTGTGAGTGTGTTCCTTCAAATGGTTAGAGAGCAACCTCTTCCTTCTCCTGTCAGCTTCTCGAAATTGCTGAAAATTATGGTAAATATGAAACATTACTCTGATGTTGTTTCTCTCTTCGGAGAAATGCAGAAATTAGGTATTTCAACTAATGATGTATTTTGGGCCGGGCTCGGGCCTAAATGGGACGGGCCAAACCGGCCCGAGCTCAAGCGGGCTAGGCTCTGGCGGTCCTGGGCTTCATGGGCTCAACGGGTGGAACCAGCCTATGATGGGCCTAAGCCTACATGGTCCTGGGATAAATGGGTCGGGCTCACGGGGCCCATACGGGCTTAACGGGCTTTTTATTTTCGGGCTTTTTTTAATTTTTTTTGTTTAAGGCAATTTCTTATAAACCATATATGTATATACTAATATAAATTGCTTTCTTATACATGGCTATATAAATATATGTAGTATATATAATATAGAAACCTAATTATTAAAGTTCTTGAAGAAAAAGTAAAATAACAAAACAATAGTAAAACTAAATTATCATGCATAATAAATTAATAACAAAGTAAAACATTAAACATAAATACGTCTAATAATTTTAAAATAACACAAATTATTGAAAAATCTTAAATACGATTTTTCGGATAAATACACTCAAGACAATACTTTATATGTCTCCTTAAAATGCCTGTGGTACACTCTGAACGAAAATTTAAGACTCTACCACAGTTCTTGCACTTTAATATTTGGCCTTCTTCATTTTCTTCAAGCACTTCAAAGTATTGCGAAACAAATAAGCGCACTCTTTCCGAACGAGACATGATTTAACTTGAAATTTGAAATTGAGACTTGAAGCCTTGAAAATTGGAGATTGAGAGATTGAGAGAAATTTAGATTGAGAAATGAGTATTGAGTATTGAAATGAAGAAGAGGGAGGGGGGTATTTATAGTTTTAGAGAAGGTTAGTTTTGTAAATTGAAAAAGAAAAAAAAATTAAAAAATAGGCTATTTGTGCAATATGACCGTTGGCAATGTTCATTGGGGGTGGGGCTTTCCTTTTGAAAAATCTTGTAATGTTTTATAGTATATATAGTATGTTAGCACACACACACACACACACACATATATATATAGTATGTTATGTATATATATTTTTAAATATAATTTCTTGTAGTATATATAGTATGTTATGTATATATATTATAGCGTATAAAGAATTGTAAGTTAAAGACAAAAAAATATTGCAAAGAGATATGCAAGGGAATGTCTTATAGTTTTTATTACCAAAAATGACATATCTTTCTTAGTCTTCTTCTCCCTAATAGAATGAGCACAACAAGGTGCTAATACCACTATTAAAATGAAAAAAAACTAAAGAAGATGTGCCAAAGTACAAGTTACACTATAATCTACATTGTATCTCTAACAAATCTAATAAATCCTTCAAGGTTCGGAGGAGGTTCAGTTGGTGGTGGTGGAAAAGAAGCTTGTTCATCACCGCTTCCGGGCGAAGCAGCATCCTCCGCAAGTTCCGCTATCGTTTCTTCATAAGCTTCGTCTATCTCCGGTTGTGATTCTGCAAGTCCAAAATTTCTTCTTTCCGAGCGGATCCAATTTCTGAATAGTAATGATTTTTCCAAGCTCTCCCTCATAGACGCTCTATGATCACCTATTTGAAGTCTTGCTTGACTGAAAGCGCTCTCTGATGCAACTGTTGAAGCTTGAATAGATAAAATATCCCGAGTCATCCTTGCAAGAACCGAAAAATATTTTTCCCTTGTCTTCCACCATTCCAAAAGATCAAAGGTGCCGTCTGGATTCTCCTTTTCAAGTCCCTGCGACAAATTAATTTGAAGCCCATTTAGATGTGAAGTCTCATCAAAATTATCACCTTGAGAACCCTTGAACTCCGTCCAAGATTTAAGTGCTTTTAGGCCCGCAGCTCTTTTAGACGATTGTAAACTAGATGAAGTAGGGGTTGGAACATTTGGCCTAGCATGATCTAAGGCAAGTTGATAAGCATTATAAATTGTTTGAGCATTTATTTTAATTGAGGCTTTTGCATCTGCAAGTGNTGGACCTCTTAATTTCATTGTAGGATTTAACATTGCAGCAACGCCATAAATAGGGGGGATAGGGAAAAAATATTTTTTAAACTTTTCTTTCATTGCATTTATAGCAAGTTTATAAATTTCCCCACCCTCCGAAAATTCAACAAATAAATCACATAGTGATGCAATATAAACTAAACAATTAGAAATAGTAGGATAGTATTGTCCAGAAAATGCATTAGTAGCAATTTGAAAATGTTCTAAAAAATCTATTAGAATTTTAACATTCGTCCAATCTTGATTTGTAAGGATTTCATCATCATCTTCACCACCAACACGAGCATTAAACGTTACATTAATTGGGTTTCTATATTCATATGCAACTACTAAATTTTCGTACATATAATTCCATCTAGTCGAACAAGCTTTAGGAACCTGTCTTTCTCTAAGGCCATATTCATCACATTTTTTAAAATACTCTCTAAGTCTACTTCTACGGTTTGAATAAAAAAGTCAATTAAGAGCCATTCTAACCTTCTCAATTTCTAAATTTAAAATTCTCATACCATCACCGACAATTAAATGGTAAATATGACAAATATATCTCACGTGGAAATAATTACTAAATGCAGGATTTAGTGTTGTTGTAAGTATGCCTATAGCACTAGTGTTACTAGAAGCATTATCCATAGAAATTGCCATTATTTTATCTCTAATGCAAAAATATCTACAAATATCTGCAACAGTGTTAGCAATAAACTTACCTGTGTGACGTGAATTAATTATTCTATAAGCAATAATGCGTTTTTGCATTATCCACTCCTCATCTATCCAATGACTTGTAACAGTTAGATAATCACAGTCATTATTACTTCTACCAATATCAGTAGTAATAGAAATCCGATTAGTTATATGAGTAAATAAATACCATAAATATTGTTCATATTCATGTTTATATTTATAAATATCGCACTTAACTGTTGCGCGAGGCCAACCTTTATAAGTAGGATTAAAAACCTTTCTAATATAATGCACAAAGTTAGGGTTAGAAGGAAAAGTATAGGGTAAGCACATAACGGTAACCATCTTTGCTAATTCTTCACGATCTTTATTAGGATCATAATATAAGATACCACCGGTCACAGTGTTAATTCCTGGTTGAACTAGATTTGAACCTGTACTAGGGTTAACCGCAGTATCTACACTTGTCTCCTCTTGTTGCGCTTTCATTTGTAAATATTTAACTTTTTCTCTAGGGTGTGTTTGTATGTGCCTAGCCAAACTACCCGTATCGCTACGGTCTCCAGTATATTTATGTGCCAGCAATTTCTCACAAGTTTTACACTTAGCCTTATTTTGTTCTCTTACTTGAGTAAAAAAATTCCAAACAATTAATGTTTCGAGGCGTTTAGAAGGTTGTCTATTAAAGTTAGGGGTTTCTACAGGTGGATCGGGCGGGGCATCAGTTGGGTTATTAACAGGACTAGTAGGTATATCATCTAAATCCGATTGGGTTTCATCTACATCCTCATTTTCCTCATCATTTTCTAAGATAGTTTCATTGGGATAAAGAGCATTCATAACTTCTTCATTTAATTGTTGACCCGGTGCAACATTATGGCAAAATTGACTATTGGAAAATTGAAAACAAGGGTTATCACTATCAAAAATAATAGGCGCAGCAGGACGGGTAACAGGCATGGGTCGGGGAGCCGGGGGAAGGGTAGTAGATTGGCGACTACTTTCACCAATTTTAGCTTTTCCCTTACCACCAAATATTTTTTTCAAAGAAAATGCCATATTAATTACAATTATGCAAACTAAAACACACAAAAATATGTTCTTAAAACTTAAGAGTTGGAACGAGTTTACCGAATTGCCGAACAACTTC
>MU746628.1:33829-48327 GCA_026770625.1 Nicotiana glauca
AATGAGGGGGTATTTATAGTTGAGAATTGGAAAAAAGTGTAATTATATAAAGTTTGGGGGCCAAATGGCTATTTTTTAAAGTGGCCAACGGATCAATTTTGATGGCCAACGGCTAGATTTTAAAAATCTGACCGTTGGTCTTTATTTTTTTTTAAATTAGCCGTTGGAGCCCGTTAGGCCCGTTGGGCCCGGTTGAACCGGCCCAGGCCCGCCTGTCGGTCCCGGGCCTAGCGGTCCCGGGCCTAGCGGTCCCGGGCTCGTGGACTCCTTGAAGAAGACCGGCCCGCCACGGGCCTTGTGCACCATTTGGGACCGGCCCACTGAAACCGGCCCACCAGGCCCGTTTAGCCCATTTGGACCGCGGTCCCGGTCCGATCCCGGGCTGGGCCTGGCCCACAGTGCAACATTAATTTCAACTAATGAATTCATCTTGAGTATAGTGATTAACAGTTATTGCCTCATGCACCGTGCTGATTTAGGATTTTTTGTATTAGCCATTTCTTCAAAATTGGCATTCCATATAATGTTGTTACCTTTAACACCCTAATAGGGGGGCTCTTTGTTGTAAATAAGGTTAAAGATGTCGTTCACTTGTTCAAAAAAGTAACGAGAGAGAATATTTGTGACCCTAACAAAGTCATGTATGCAACTGTCATGAATGGGCTTAGCAAAAGGGGCCATACTGAAATTTTTTTTGGTTTGCTCCGATTAATGGAACAAGGAAGCACTAAGCCTGACACATGCATCTATAACATTGTTATAGATTCTCTTTGCAAAGATAGAATGCTAGATGGTGCTATCAACCTTTTAAACGAGATGAAACAGAAAGGCATTCCACCAGACATTATCACATATAGTTCATTAATTGATGGTTTGTGTAAGTTTGGTCGTTGGGAAAATGTTAGGACTATGTTTGATGAGATGGTTAATCTTAATATTTATCCAACTGTGTACACCTTCAGCATAGTGATCAATGGGCTATGCAAAGAAGGAAAAGCTGAAGACGCCGAGGAAATAATGAGACACATGATCAGAAAAGGTGTGGAGCCTACTGTGGTCACCTACAATGCAATAGTAGAGGATACCGTTTGCGTGGTCAAATGGATAGAGCGAGGAGAATTTTTGATTCCATGATAGACGAGAGCATTGAGCCTAACATTATTAGTTATAACACACTAATAAATGGATACTGCAAGAAAAAGAAGTTGGACGAGGTGTGATGACCCAAAGGGTCATCACCGGATTTCTCCCTTTTTCCGTACTTTTGAAGCTTTGAAAACCTAGCTTTTACTTGTCTCGATTTACGTGCGCAGTCCGGGCGCATAGCCGGAAAGCTTATATATGAGTTCTGTGCGAAAAATGGTGAAGTTTGATATTAATATGCATAATATTGACTTCGGGCAATATTTTGGGTAAACGGACCCGGACCCGTAATTCGATGGTCCCGTAGGGTCGGTAGACAAATATGGGACTTGGGCGTGTGCCCGAAATCGAATTTCGAGGTCCCAAGCCCGAGAAATAAATTTTTCTGAGAAATTATTTTCTGAAATTAATTAAGAAAATTGGAAATAAAAATCGATTAAAAGACTATGGTATCAGGCTCATATTTTGGTTTCGACGCCCGGTACAAGTCTTATATATGATTTAAGCATTATCTGTCAAGTTTGGTTGAAAACGGACGTCATTTGACGTGTTTCGGATTTAAAAATAAAAATTTGTGTTTGATGAAAAGTTGGAAGGAATCTTGTGATTTGAGGCTTGATTCTATGTATATGATGTTATTTTAGCGATTTGATCGCACGAGTAAGTCCGTAGGATATTTTTTAGGTTGTGTGCATAATTGGTTTGGAGCTCCGAGGGCTCGGGTGAGTTTTGGATAGGCATCGGGTTGCATTTCTTATCTTTGGAAAATATTGCAGGTTCAGCTCTGGTATCTTCGCATTTGTGAAGGAATTCTCGCAAATGCGAGTCCCTGATTGCAAATGCGAGAAAGGAAGGATCGTGCTTGGGTCGCAAATGCGACAATTTCGTCCGCAAATGCGAGAAAGGGAGCACCTGCACAGGGGTCGCAAATGCGAACAAAATGTCCGCAAATGCGATGAGGAGCCTTCGCAAATGCGAAAGTCCCAGCCATCGTCAAAGTTCGCAAATGCGAACTAAATCTCGCATTTCCCAAATTAGCAGGTCGGGGTTCGCAATTGCGAATCCCAGTTCGCAATTCCCACATCTGCAACCCAGCAATTTCATACTTAGGCGAATTTTTGACCCCTTTTCTTCATTCTTTCAAAACACAAACTCCATAAGCGATTTTCCAAGAAACCTATCTTCTCCAAATTATTTGTAAGTTGACTTTCACTTAATTTCTTCAATCTATAACATCATTTATCATGTTTTCATCTTAAAATCATAGATTTTCATGGGTGAAAATGGGGATTTTGGGTAGAACCTAGGTTTTTCTTAAAATTGGGGATTTGAACCTCAATTTGATGTCCGATTTCAAAACAAATCATAGATATGAACTCGTGGGGGAATGGGTAACCGGGTTTTGGTTCGAACCTTGGGTTTTGACCACATGGGCCCGGGGGCATTTTGAGAATATTTGAGCAAAACTTTGGAAAATTCATTCGTATGCATTCAAATTGATTTAACTAGCATTTGTTGATACATTTGAGTAATTTGTGACTAGATTCGAGAGGTTTTGTGGTGAATTCGAGGGGTAAAGCTATACTAGAGGCTTGAGTTGAGTTTTGAGCTTTCGAGGTAAGTGTTTGGTCTAACTTTGATTTGAGGGAATAGGAGTAGAGTCTTAATTTGCTAATTGCTATTTGTCGAGTACGGTGTATAGGCATGGTGACGAGTATCTATACACTGGTGTCAAGCATGACCGTGGGTCCTTACTTGTACTTATTCTGATATTGTTATGACTCTTCCATGTTCAATCGATGATCTTTATATTATGTGAAGAGTATGAGAAATAATTATGAATTGTAAACCCTTGGGAGTGTTGGCTCGAATGATAAAAAAAACTAATGAGTAAGAAATGAAAGAAATAGAAAGAAGTGTGATTATCTCCCTTGCCGGGATGTGAAAATTATTGTTGTTGTTCCCTTGCCGGGAGGTTTTATTGGTGGTGTTGATTTACTCCCTTGCCGGGATTTAGTTGTGTTGTTATGTTCCCTTGCCGGGATTTCTTTACTGGTTATTTTTCTCTTGCTCTGTAGTTGTGACTGATGTTTGGATGAGGAAGTATGATATTAGTAGGTCGGGTTGCGCGCCGCAACAAGGATAATTAATATCCACACGGATTGGATTGCGCGCCGCAACAAGGATAATTAATATCCACACGGATCGGGTTGCTCTCCGCAACAAGGATAATTAATATCCACACGGATCGGGTTGCACGCCGCAATGAAGTATGGGATAAATATGTTATTTCCGAACTTGAGTTTTGTTGGTTGATTTGCCTTTGTTTAGACTCCTTATTTATAACTGTTGTTCCCCCAACATGTTTCTCCCTCCTTTTATGAACTGCTTATCTCCTATTTATTTTTCGCAAAGTATATTTCATAGCTGTACAGGTTTATCTGGTAGTTTGGTCTAGCCTCGTCACTATTTTGCCGGGGTTAGGCCAGGCACTTACCAGCACATGGGATCGGTTGTGCTGATGCTACACTTCTGTGCTATTTTGCTTAGATCACGGTACCGGAGCATCTTTTGGACCACAACAGTAGGATATTGACCGGGAGCTAACTTCTGTCCAGGGACTTACGAGGTAGCCTAGCTGGCGTTCACTGGCCGAAGTCCCTTTCCATGTTTTCAGTGTACCGAGACAGACATTTATATACTTCTATTCAGACTTGTTTGTAGCACTCTTTAGTAGTTCGTGAGATAGCGACACCAGTCTTGGGTTGAGAAATATTAAACTTCCGCATTTTGGGTTTTCAGTTATTTATGTTTTAAAGACTTTCGCTCTTAGTTAAATGACTCGTTATTCTTATTATTGTTGGGTTGTCATCAGAAAATGTTTAAATGCTTGGCTTATCAACGCGAGTCTCAAGACCCTCAAATACTACTACACAGGAAAGATGCACTCGGTCGACCACTATAGAATTACCCACCGGTGTAGATACATAAATCGGAACACTCAAGGCATCGCTAGGCATAACCAAGTATGGTGCAAAGTAGGATGACACATATGAATATGTAGACCCAGGGTATCGCCTTGGGGTGCGCCAGTGTGATTTGTGAAGAAAAAGGATGGCTCGATGAGGATGTGCATTGATTACCGGCAATTGAACAAGGTGAAGATAAAGAACAAGTATCCACTACCGAGGATCGACGACTTATTCGACCAGCTTCAGGGTGCAAAGGTGTTTTCAAAGATAGATTTGAGATCTGGCTATTATCAAATGAGGATTAGGGCGTCTGATGTCCCTAAGACAGCATTCCGCACTCGGTATGGGCATTATGAGTTTTTGGTCATGTCATTTGGGTTGACTAATGCCCCAGCAGAATTTATGGAGTTGATGAACCGAGTGTTCAGGCCCTATTTGGATTTGTTCATGATTGTTTTCATTGATGATATTTTGATATACTCCCGCATTCAGGAGGAGCACGAGCAGCACCTCAGAGTGGTTCTTTAGACTCTGAAGGATAGTCAGTTATATGCCAAGTTCTCAAAGTGCGAGTTCTGGTTGAGTTCGGTTGCATTTCTGGGTCACGTTGTTTCAGCAGAGGGTATTCAGGTGGACCCGAAGAAGATTGAGGCAGTCAAGAACTGGCCTCGACCAGCATCAGCTACAGAGATCCGAAGTTTCTTGGGGTTAGCAGGTTACTACTGTCGGTTCATGGAGGGGTTTTCATCTATTGCAGCCCCGATGACCAGATTGACCTAGAAGGGTGCCCAGTTTAGATGGTCAGATGAGTGTGAGGCGAGCTTCCAGAGGCTCAAGACCGCTTTGACTACGGCATCGGTATTGGTTTTGCTCACCGGATCAGGGCCTTATACCGTGTATTGTGATGTTTCTCGTATTGGTCTTGGAGCAGTATTGATGCAGGATGGCAGAGTCATAGCCTATGCTTCGAGGCAGCTGAAGATCCACGAGAAGAATTATCCAGTCTATGATCTAGAGTTGGCAGCCATTGTTCATGCTTTGAAGATTTGGAGACATTATCTATATGGTGTGACGTGTGAGGTGTACATGGATCACAAGAGCCTTTAGTACTTGTTCAAACAAAAGGAATTTAATTTGAGGCAGAGGAGGTGGTTGGAGTTGTTGAAAGACTATGATGTTACTATCTTATACCACCCGGGAAAGGCCAATGTGGTGGCTGATGCATTGAGTAGGAAGTCCGCCAGCATGGTAGCCTTGCCTATATTCCGGTCAGGTAGAGGCCGCTTGCTTTGGATGTTCAGGCCTTGGCCAATCGATTTGTGAGGTTGGATATTTCTAAGCCTAGCAGGGTGTTAGCTTGCACGGTCGCTCATTCGTCATTGTTGGAGCGTATCCGTGAGCGGCAGTTTGATGACCCCCATTTATGTGTCCTGAGAGACACGGTGCAGCGTGGAGGTGCCAAGAGTGTGACCTTAGATAATGATGGTGTTTTGAGATTGCAGGGGAGAGTGTGTGTGCCCAATGTTGATGGGATTCGAGAGTTGATCCTAGCGGAGGCCCATAGTTCTCGGTATTCCATTCATCCGTGCACCGCGAAGATGTATCAGGATCTGAGGCAGCACTATTGGTAGCGCAGGATGAAGAAAGATATTGTTGCATATATGGCTCGATGTTTTAATTGTCAGCAGGTTAAGTATGAGTACCAGAGGCCCGGTGGTCTATTTCAGGAGATTGAACTTCCCAAGTGGAAGTGGGAGAGGATTATTATGGATTTTGTTACTGGGCTTCCGATGAATCGGAAGAAGTTTGATGCTATTTAGGTCATTGTTGATAGGCTGACCAAGTCAGCGCATTTTATTCCGGTTGCAGCCACTTATTCATCAGAGAGGTTAGCTGAGCTCTACATCCGAAAGATTGTTCGCCTTCATGGGGTGCCGGTATCTATCATTTCGGACCAGGGTACGCAGTTTACCTCGCGCTTCTGGAGAGCAGTTCAGCAGGAGTTGGGCACCCAGGTTCAGTTGAGCACAACATTCCATCCTCAGACAGACGGTAAGTCCGAGAGGACGATTCAGATATTAGAGGATATGCTCTGAGCCTGTGTCATTGATTTCGGAGGCTCGTGGGACCAGTTTTTGCCTTTAGCAGAGTTCGCCTACAACAACAGCTACCAGTCCAGCATTCAAATGGCTCCGTATGAGGCGTTGTATGGTAGGCGATGTCGGTCCCCAGTTGGATGGTTCGAGCCGGGAGAGGCTCAGTTATTGGGTACAGATCTAGTTCGGGAGGCATTGGATAGGGTCAAGATCATTCAGGACAGACTTCGGACAGCTCAGTCTAGGCAGAAGAGTTATGCAGACCGCAAGGTCCGAGATATTGCTTTCATGGTTGGCAAGCGAGTGTTGCTTCGGGTATCGCTTATGAAGGGCGTGATGAGATTCGGGAAGAAGGGCAAGCTTAGACCTAGGTTCATTGGTCCATTTGAGATTCCCGAGCCTGTGGGAGAGGTGGCTTATAGACTTGCCTTGTCGCCTAGCTTGTTAGCCGTGCATCCAGTTTTTCATGTATCCATGCTTCGGAGGTATCACGACGATCCATTCCACGTGTTAGATTTCAGCACTATCTAATTGGACAAGGATCTGCCTTATGAGGAGGAGCCAGTGGCTATTTTAGACCGGCAGGTTCGACAGTTGAGGTCGAAGAGTTTTCCTTCAGTGCGTGTTCAGTGGAGAGGTCAGCCTCCTGAGGCATCGACCTGGGAGTCCAAGTCTGATATGCGGAGCTGTTATCCTCATCTATTTTCCGACTCAGGTACTTCTTTCTTTTGTCCGTTCGAGGACGAACGGTTGTTTTAGAGGTGGAGAATGTGATGAACCAAAGGGTCATCACTGGGTTTCTCCCTTTTTTCGTGCTTCCGAGGCTTTGAAAACCTCGCTTTTACTTGTCTCGATTTGCATGCGCAGTCCGGGCACATAGCCAGAAAGCTTATATATGAGTTCTGTGTGAAAAATGGCGAAGTTTGATATTAATATGCATAATATTGACTTCGGTCAATATTTTGGGTAAACGGACCCGGACCCGGACCCGTGATTCGACGGTCCCGTAGGGTCGGTAGAAAAATATGGGACTTGGGCGTGTGCCCAGAATCAAATTCAGAGGTCCTAAGCCCGAGAAATAAATTTTTCTGTGAAATTATATTCTGAAATTAATTAAGAAAATTAGAAATAAAAATTGATTAAAAGACTATGGTATCGGGCTCGTATTTTGGTTCTGATGCCCGGTACAAGTCTTATATATGATTTAAGCACTATCTGTCAAGTTTGGTTAAAAACGAACGTCATTTGACGTGTTTCGGATTTAAAAATAAAAATTTGTGTTTGATGAAAAGTTGGAAGGAATCTTGTGATTTGAGGCTTGATTCTATGTATATGATATTATTTTGGCAATTTGATTGCACGAGTAAGTCCGTAGGATATTTTTGAGGTTGTGTGCATAATTGGTTTGGAGCCCCGAGGGCTCGGGTGAGTTTTGGATATGCATCAGATTGCATTTCTTATCTTTGGAAAATATTGCAGGTTTAGCTCTGGTATCTTCGCATTTGCGAAGGAATTATCGCAAATGCGAGCTCGCAAATGCGAGTCCCTGATCGCAAATGCGATAAAGGGAGGATCGTGCTTGGGTCGCAAATGCGACAATTTCGTCCGCAAATGCGAGAAAAGGAGCACCTGCACAGCGGTCGCAAATGCGAATAAAATGTCCGCAAATACGATGAGGAGCCTTCGCAAATGCGAAAAAAGGCTCGCAAATTCGAAAGTCCCAGCCATCGTCAAAGTTCGCAAATGCGAACAAAATCTCGCATTTCCCAAATTAGCAGGTCGGGGTTCACAACAGTTCGCAATGCCCACATCTGCAACCCAGCAATTTCATACTTAGGCGAATTTTTGACCCGTTTTCTTCATTCTTTCAAAACACAAACTCCATAAGCGATTTTCCAAGAAACCTATCTTCTCCAAATTATTTGTAAGTTGACTTTCACTTAATTTCTTCAATCTATAACATCATTTATCATGTTTTCATCTTAAAATCATAGATTTCCATGGGTGAAAATGAGAATTTTGGGTAGGTTTTTCTTAAAATTGGAGATTTGGACCTCAATTTGAGGTCTGATTTCAAAACAAATCATAGATATGAACTCGTGGGGAAATGGGTAATCGGGTTTTGGTTCGAACCTCGGGTTTTGACCACGTGGGCCGAGGGGCATTTTGGGAATTTTTGAGCAAAACTTTGGGAAATTCATTCTTATGCATTCAAATTGATTTAACTAGCATTTGTTGATACATTTGAGTAATTTGTGACTAGATTCGAGTGGTTTTGTGGTGAATTCGAGGGGTAAAGCTATACTAGAGGCTTGAGTTGAGTTTGGAGCTTTCGAGGTAAGTGTTTGGTCTAACTTTGGTTTGAGGGAATAGGAGTAGAGTCTTAATTTGCTAATTACTATTTGTCGAGTACGGTGTATAGGTATGGTGACGAGTATCTATACACTGGTATCAAGCATGACCGTAGGTCCTTACTTGTACTTATTCTGATATTGTTGTGACTCTTCCATGTTCAATCGATGACCTTTATATCATGTGAAGAGTATGAGAAATAATTATGATTTATAAACCCTTGGGAGCGTTGGCTCGAACGATAAAAAAACTAATGAGTAAGAAATGAAAGAAATAGAAAGAAGTGTGATTATCTCCCTTGTTGGAATGTGAAAGTTATTGTTGTTGTTCCCTTGCCGGGAGGTTTTATTGGTGATGTTGATTTACTCCCTTGCCGGGATTTAGTTGTGCTGTTATGTTCCCTTACCGGGATTTTTTTACTGGTTATTTTTCTCTTGCTCTGTAGTTGTGACTGATATTTGGATGAGGAATTATGATATTAGTGGGTCGGGTTGCGCGCCGCAACAAGGATAATTAATGTTCACACGGATCGGGTTGCGCGCCGCAACAAGGATAATTAATATCCACACGGATTGGGTTGCTCGCCGCAACAAGGATAATTAATATCCACACGGATCGGGTTGCGCGCCGCAAAAAGGATAAATAATATCCACACGGATCGGGTTGCACGCCGCAACACTACCATAAGTATGCGGATCGGTTTACGCACCGCAACATTGTTATTGAGTGATTGGATCGGGTTGCGCGCCGCAACAAAGTATGGGATAAATATGTTATTTCCGAACTTGAGTTTTGTTGGCTGATTTGCCTTTGTTTAGACTCCTTGTTTATAACTGTTGTTCCCCCAGCATGTTTCTCCCTCCTTTTATGAACTGCTTATCTCCTGTTTATTTTCCGCAAAGTATATTTCATAGCTGTACAGGTTTATCTGGTAGTCAGGTCTAGCCTCGTCACTACTTTGCCGGGGTTAGGCCAGGCACTTACTAGCACATGGGGTCAGTTGTGCTGATGCTACACTTCTGTGCTATTTTGCACAGATCACGGTACAGGAGAAGCTTTTGGACCACAGCAGTAGGATATTGACCGGGAGCTAACTTCTGTCCAGAGACTTACGAGGTAGCCTAGCTGGCGTTCGCAGGCCAAAGTCCCTTTCCATGTTTTCAGTTTGTTTTTAGTGTATCGAGACAGACATTTATGTATTTCTATTCAGACTTGTTTGTAGCACTCTTTAGTAGTTCGTGAGATAGCGACACTAGTCTTGGGTTGAGAAATATTAAACTTCCGCATTTTGGGTTTTCAGTTATTTATGTTTTAAAGACTTCCGCTCTTAGTTAAATGACTCGTTATTCTTATTATTGTTGGGTTGTCATCAGAAAATATTTAAATGCTTGGCTTGCCTAGCTCCGATAGTAGGCGCCATCACGACTCCCGATGACGGGAGAATCTGGGTCGTGACACAAGGACATGCAATTGTTTCTTGAAATTTCTCGAAAGGGGTTTAAACCTGATATTTTTACCTGCAATATTATCTTACAAGGTCTGTTTGGAGTTGGAAGAAGCGATACCACACAAAAATTCTTTGCAGATATGCTATCGGCAGGGCAGAGACCTGATTTTTGTACTCATAGCATCTTGCTTGTTGGTTATTTTAAGAATGGACTTATTGAAGAAGCTATGTCACTCTTTCATAAGTTGGAAAGAGAGGGAGAAGATAATGCAATTGAACTTTACAATATTGTTATTGATGGATTGTGCAAAAATAGAAAGTTGGACAAAGCTCATGCCATTTTTGAAAAGCTTTCTTTAATAGGTTTACATCCTAACGTGATAGTGCACACTACAATGATTAATGGGTTTTGTCTAGAAAGATTGTTAGATGAAGCTAAAGATATGCTAAGAAAAATGGAGGACGATGGCTGTTTGCCAGACAATGTAACTTACAATGTTATTATGCAAGGGTTTCTGAGAAGTAACAGAATTGGTGAAATGAGGGCTTTCTTAAAGGAAATGACTGGGAAGACTTTCCCATTTGATACAACTACAACAAAGTTGCTGGTAGACGTTATAGCGAAGGATCCTTCTTTGCTTGACATGATACCAGAGTTTCACCCGGAAAAGAAGAAATGAAGATGTTTTCCTAATCTCATCCAATGCATTTGGGGAAACAGGAACAACGAAATTTGAACATTGCTTTTGCTTTATAGGCAAACTTATTGAGGAGGTAAATCACTTCTAATTCTGAATGTTTTGTCCTCTTTTTTTCCCTTGCAAATTAGATGCTATTGCACTCTTAATATGATAAATAATCTGAATTCCTTTATGAGCTATTCTCATTTTTCTTTATAAAGGCTAGAGGTTATTCTAAAAGCAAAATCAGAGCTTTAAAATTAAAGGGGATAGTGAATTAAAAGTGAAAGGATCATTAATGTTCTGATTTTTAGTTTTCTTAATATAATACATCTTTTACACCCATGACATCTGAGAAATAAGTTCTGTGTGTCAAAGCCTCTTGTTCTTTCACTCTTTTCCCCTATCTGCTACCTCATCTTCTCCACTGGCTGATGGACAACTTGATGCCAGTCATTTAGTCACCTCTTCTCTCTCTCTCTCTCTGCCATCTTTTTTCTTCTCATATATAGAAAGGATAAAGATTAAATTGTAGAAAAGAAATAGTTGAAATTGGTATTGTACAACTACAAGCTCTCTATGGACTAAGATAATCAATCAATTAATACGGTGTCCAGTGTGGATTTTTTGTCTTGCTTGTATATGTGAAGGAAACACTCGGTGATCTCATTAGCTGATTTTACAATAAGAGCGCCACATCTTTAGAAATTAAATCACTTCAAGTTTTTAAGCTCACCATTATATGTGGTTATATATATTCAGACATTGTCCTCTTGAATGTTGCATATATTAATTATAAAAAGGAGTTTGATCTTCTTTTTTTTTTCTTAAATGAAAAAAATGGAGTTGATCTTTTCTCATAGTTTCTAGTTCCTGGTACATCAACCATAAATGAAAATCACAGCTGACTAGATCAACCTTATTTTTAGATTGAATCCTCTTAGTTGTTATTTCATATTTCAAATTCAAATTCAAATTCTCTCTGCAACTCTTTCTCAGATTTTCTGCTTGGTTAATAATAGATTTCCAGATTGTGAAAAATGGCTCGTATGAAACAGACAGCCCGTAAAATCGACTGGTGGAAAGGCTCCAAGGATACAACTTGCTATAAAGGCTGCAAGGAAATCAGCCCCTACCACGGGAGGAGTGAAGAAGCCACATCGTGACAGTCCTGGAACTTTTGCTCTCCTAAAATATTAAAAGAGTACTTAGCTTCTCATTCGGAAGTTGCCTTTCCAGAGGCTTGTCCGTGACAGATCTGATATTCAGCTTGCAAGACGAATTCGCGGAGAACGAGCTTAAGCTTATCACTATGTTGATTAATGATCAATCTCTTCTTGGTTGCCCGTCTATGACTTATGGTACCGAACTAGTATCTTTTTGTCTGTGCCTGGAACCTAAGTTGTTATCTTAAGGACCTTATTGTGTTCTATAAATACTAGTACTAGGTTTGCTAATACAAGTACATTGATTAAAATGAATTGCTGTTTCTGAAAAAGGAAAAAAATCCTCTTAGTTTTCCAGAATTTTGGAGTGAAACTTGTTCAAACCTGGCACAATGTAGTGTAAATTAACCAGAATAGCTTTACTTGTTCAATCTGCTTGGTGTAAGTTGATTTAATCTGATCCAGGGCATCTTGCTTAACTTCCTACTTAAGCATAGTTAGTTACTCCTCAAAGCACACCATTTTACTAGTCATACACCAAAGCTGACTGCTTTTTGAAGTTTATATAAGCACTACGAAAATGCTTCACTATGTCTCTATAACTAAGACAAGGGAAATCTGACCTATGCTTTGTAAAAATTCATTATGATAGGAGACCTGTTATTCGCTTATGAACTGCTGGATCCTTTTCGATATGGAGTTCCTCACTGGATCTTTTAGTATATGAGTGCTTGTCTTTAAGTGTGAGAGTTATTACTTGTTCATCTCTAGACTTGGATTTGTATTGTATCCTTTCTTTTTATTTCCTACTGGAAGCAGCTTATATTGTTGTCCAAAGAAGTTGTTTTTCCTGTTACTAAATGGACTAAAATTACATTGTACTTCTCAAAATGACCTTTTGCTCTCTGCTTACCTTAACATGACCTCTCTGTTTAACTCAAGGGCCACTTTGTCATCTATGCTGGGGAGAACCTGAGGCAGAGATTTATGACCCCCAAATCATTCTTGACCCGAGGAAGAATTCGATCATCCAATTGGGTGGTGTGACACCTCCAGAGTATGTCTTCGTTGATCTTATTTCTTGCTTGATTTATTGAGGATACTGCGTAGTAGAAATGAGGATGTTGAGATGGATGTATGGTCATACCAGGAAACACAAGATAAGGAAGTAACTTATCAGGGACAAGGTGGGAGTGACATCTGTGGAAGCCAATTTACGGGAATCGAGGTTGCGATGCTGCCAGTGGAAGGTTTTCTGCGCTCAGTCAATCTACGCAGAGTGAATCGGTCCCTAACGAACCCCCGAAAGGGCTGCCGTTTGGGCATGTGAAGAGAGAGATATAAATGCCCCGGTCAGGAGGTGTGAGAGATTGACCATGGTAGGCTTGAGGAACGGCAGGGGTAGGCCTAAGAAGTATTGGGGGAGAGATGATTATGCAGGACTTGTCGGTGCTTCACTTAACCGAGGACATGACTAGCGATAGAAGGTGTGGAGGCCGAGGATTAAGGTGGTGGGTTGACAGGTAGTTGCGAGTTTTCATAGGTTCACCGGTAGTACTAGTAATATTCTTGTTGTGGGTTGAAAGTTACTTCCTTCTAGTTTGTTACTGTATCTGGTACTTTGCAACCACGTCGTTTGTTTTTGTAAATGGCTACTTGGATTGTTGCTCTCTGATTGTTACTGTTTGATGCTACTTTTTCTTCCCTTTTACCGGATATTGTTGCTCCCTGATGGTTACAATTTTTGATGCTAGTTTCCCCCTCTTTGCGTAGCGACTTCCCCCCTTTCCTCCTTTTCTTGTCCCCTATTCTTCCTTTCCACCTTTTCTTGAGCCGAGGGTCTTTCGGAAATAGCCTCTCTACCTCTCTAGGTAGGGGTAAGGTCTGTGTATTCCCATACCTTATCCGTTGGATTATACTGGGTATATTGTTATTGTTGTTGTTATTTATTAAGGATACTGATACACTGATCCTATTTTTTGCTTACACAATCTTGTAAAGCTGTAAAGCAGGATTCCGGTGTATATTGTAGGATTTAGAAATTACAATAATCTATATATTATTAAAAGGAGAGAAAAAAGCCTTCTCCTTAAGTCAAGTGGCAACCTAAAAAAATGCCACATGACATATTAGTTATTTAGTTTATAATTAGTTATTGGTTATTATTTTTAAATTTAAATATATATAAAAAATAATAATAAAATAAAATAAAATAACTACCATATATATGTATATATTAATTGGTTACTTTATTTGGATTAATAAATATAGATATCTTATAATTAAATATAAAAAAATAAAAAATAAATATATAAAAAAATAATTGCCCATTCAAATTGGGCGGGAGTAGTTTCAAGTTGGATTTTTAAAATTATTTTAAAATAAAAAGCAAAACAAATAGCTATAAAAAATGAAAAAAGAGAAGAACTACCCATTCAAATCGGGAAGTAATTTCAATTGGAGTTTTGAAATAATTTTAAAAATAAAAATGAAATTAAAAAATAATGAATTACCAATTCAAATTTGGGAGTAGTTTCAAATTGCAGTTTTAAAAATTATTTTAAAATAAAAAAACGTAAATAAATAAATTAAAAAATTAAATATAGAACAAAAGTTATTGGTTATTATTTTTAAATTTAAAT